>VXBP01004811.1:92746-148921 GCA_013400115.1 Rhinopomastus cyanomelas | reverse complement strand
CTACAAAAAGGCTGGAAAGGGACTTTTTAGGATGTCAGGTAGCGACAGGACTAGGGGGAATGGAGCAAAGCTGGAGATGGATAGATTTAAAGTGGATGTGAGGAGGAAGTTCTTCACTGTGAGAGTGGTGAGAGCCTGGAATGGGTTGCCCAGAGAGAAGATTGGGGCCCCATCTCTGGAGGTGTTTAAGGCCAGGCTTAAATTTTAGATACTAAGTCTTACAACAAAAGCTAAGTGTAATTACCTAAATTACTGTATCCAAATGTGAAGTTGTGCCAGGTATCAATTGCATTACTCAGTATTATGGATTTCACTTTTATCACAGTATCACAGTATCACAGTATTATCAAGGTTGGAAGAGACCTCATAGTCACTATGGGCCCAGATGGGATGCACCCGCGTGTGCTGAGGGAGATGGCGGAGGTCATTGCTAGGCCGCTCTCCATCATCTTTGCTAGGTCCTGGGAAACGGGAGAGGTGCCTAGGGACTGGAAAATAGCAAATGTTACCCCAATCTTTAAANATGATTCTATGATTCTATGATTCTATGATTCTATTTTACTTTTCCTATTTAAAAATGTCCTTAAATGTTTTCATTCTCTTTACTGGCCATTATTACCATGGCATCTTGTCCTGGGCCTGCGGTGAAAGCAGGTGAATGTGAGTCTTCTTGTTTCTCATTTGTCTTTCTGAGACCAGTACCATATCCCCTGTGGATCCCCTTTCAGAAACAACGCAGTGTAATATAAGTTATGAGAACCTACCACACTTCTCTCTTTTCTCCTGCCTTTCAGCTCACATGTGAAAAACCACGGTCCTTCAATTCATTCTACATAAACATTTGCATGCCTAACTAATTTCAGTGAAGATCTAGTAGGATAAAGCCAGTCAGTTTAAGTCAATCAAAGCGCAAGGTTAGAGGCTACATTTCTAATCTATGCTTAAAATATTGTCCCCAAAAACAAAACCTGGTATTTCTTCTACTCTGTAATAAGACTATATCTAAGAAACTGCTTTTTTGTTTTACTTAGAAACTAGTGTTTATGTTAGTAACTGCTAACTGTAAAATTTTCATAACTGAGTCATTAGATTCCTCCACACTTTTTAATGTAGTGGGCTGTCATCAAACAAATGTTATGAGATAAAACAGTCATAAGGCTTACAAATGAGTAATCTAAAAAATGTTTAAAATTATTTAATACCTTATATCAAATGTCTGACACTGTGATAAGTGAGGTATGAGATCTATCAGCAGCAAGGAAAGAGATTAATTCATGACCAGTCAAATTACTGAGTGTTATTTAATATCCTATTAATCAAAGCTACATCCTGGCATCTCAGTAAAATTGTACAACCTTCTTCTCACAGTCGATTATTTTCCATAAGTCTTTACTGGATGTGGTTTAAACAGAATTTAACATTGCTATTTCTGTGGAGTAGATTACAGAGACATTCACATAACTCTCTTCCATCAGTTTAGAAAATTTTCAAATTTCTTAAAAAGTAAGATGATTAAACTGCACTTAGTGCTCAAATAATTGTTTCTTCATTTCTCTCAGTGGCAAAAAATGGTTTTTTATTTCTAAACTCCCTAAGTTTCTTTGGATTTAGTTTCTCTCACTTTTTTGTGGTATGTCTTCCACGTAATTCTGTCTCGTAAATTTTTACCTACTTGCTAAAACATATCCAAAAGTTGTTAATAGTAATCAAAACCCTTATGATTGTTTCAGTGAGGTGGGGATCAGTCCTAGTTCTTCAATCATAAATAGCTCAAGCCAACCAAACTTAATTGTCATCCCAAGTAGCTCTATCTTTTGGTTTAATTTATATGATCTCCAAAAACATTCTGCTGTCCTTCAGCCAAGAATATTAAACCTCATATTTTAGCAAATATTTAATCAACCAAATAATTTTGTTAATTGACACAACATCTGTGCTACTACAGACAAATTCATTCAGATCTTAAAGTGCATGCCTATCCAACTTCATTCTATGCTCTTCACACAGACAAAAAAAAATCTGCATCCATTCTACTCACTCTATTTGTAATTTTAAAAAGTTCTAAATGAATTACAGGGATCTGTCAATCCAGTGAAACATGGAGTGAAGCAAGTGTTACTGAAATGCTTGACTCTTTAACCAGCAAAAGAGGAAAAAAGTACAGTCACGTACAAATAAGCAGAAGATAAAAAAGACAGATGTTGCATTGACCTCCCACTCACTGGACTTAGACTGCCAGTTTTGTTACTCCTCTGCAGCTGTTGGCAATGGTCAGGTGGGAAGTCAGTGCCTAACAGGCATCACAGTAGGTACTGCCATAAATCAGACAACAGTTGTGGAAGACGTCCAAATGTGATTTGAAAATGTAAGGAATATCACCCTCATTGTTCAGGGCGACGAATTCAGTTTCAGTCATTCCACAAAAGGCAAAATATGTTGGATATTTGGCAGTGAAAAATAGAAGCTGGCACCATTTCATGTTTCATAATAGAAAAGAAAAACCAAAGGCATGTTTTTACCAGGTTCTGGTAAACAGTGGCTACTGAGAGACAAGTTCTCTGGGAGCACTTCATGAGCAAACATCTGGTCTCCCTTTCTTCTTCCACCTTCTCATCTTCACCATGTCCCCATCCCCTGTAAGCAACAGTAACTAGCACACAAAGTGTGCAGCAGAGTAAGAAACCCTCTAATGCAGAAAGCTAACAATTCTTTTTGCAAGAGATCCTACAGCAGTCTGGGAGGGGCCTTCAGAGACAATGAACTCAGCAGCATTTGTTCTTCATTGAAGTGCTGGAGGTAAACCATCATGACTGGAAAGGACCTTCATCTAGTCTAGCCTGCATTCCATCATCTCTTGAACCCCTAGATCATGGCTTCAAGTGCTCTATCTGCTTGCTTTTTAAATGCATCCAGGGATGGTGACCCTACCACTTCCCTGGGCAGTATGTTGCAGTGCCCAACCACTCTCTGAGGAAAAAACTTCTTCCTAAGATCCAATCTAAACATCCCCTGATGCAACTTGAGGCAATTTTCCCTCTTTCTATAATTCGTAATTTGGGAGAAGAGACCAGCACGAGCCTTGCTACAACCTCCTTTGAGATAGTTGCTGAGAGCAGTAAGATCTCTTCTTCTTTAAACTATATAACTCAGTTCCCTCAGCCACTCTTCATAAGGCCTGTTTTCTAGACCTCTCACCAGCCTCATTACCCTTCTCTGGCCCTGCTCCAACACCTCCATGTCCTCGTTACTCTGTAGTGCTCAAAACTGGACCCAGTACTCAATGTGCGCCCACATAAGTGCAGAGTACAGAGTCATCATCACTTCCCTACTCCTGCTGGTTACACCATTCCTGATCCAGGCCAGGATGTCATTGTCCTTCTTGGCCACCTGGGCACACTGCTGGCTCATGTTCAGCTGGCTGACACCTCCATTTCTGCAAGGCAGCTCTCCAGCCACCCTTCACTGCTAGGGATTGTTGTGACCAAAGTGCATGACCTGGCACTTGGCTTTGTTAAACCTCATTCCATTGGCCTCAGACCATCACTCCAGCCTGTCCAGAATGGTATATGTTAGGCCTGATGTCCAGGATTGTTCTCCTCAACATCAGGAGGACTTTAAAACTTCTTGCTTTTTGTGTCTTGAGCTGTAAAATGTATTTACTCATTTGAAAAGCTCTGCAAGATCTGTGATATTTTATTCTCCTGCCTACCAGAAGCCAGCAGCTAGTCTTCATATCCAAAGGGCAGGCATTGGTACCAGAGCCTAGAGAAATAATCTTTTCAGGCCATCGGTGTCAATCCTGCAGATTTTGCTGTGGTTTGGTTACCATGGCATTCAAGCAACATTATGCCATAAACTCTTTGTAGTCTCCACAAAAACCTAACTACGCAGTATGAAATTGTGAGGAAGGCAAGCAAAGTGTAAACTGAGGCCTAGGGCATCACGCACAATGGAGAACCAAAAAGATGCTAGGAATCCAAGTAACAAGAGAGGCTATGTGGATATCCATGTTGACATGGAAAATCTTTTCTTGTTAGAATTAGTGAGTCCAGTTGGGGAGACCCATATGATTCCTATCCTAAAATCATGGACTGTGAGTTTCATAGAAATGTTATGGATTTGGTGAAACCATATTTGGTCATGGTATTCCTGCATCAAACTCTCTTCCAGCATGAAAGGAGTTAACCTGTCTCGGCTACGGGAATATTTCTTTACCTCTCCTGCACACAGCAGTGTGTGCATGGTGGCATGGGTGGAGGTCAGGGGTGGTGGAACTTAAGTGAAGAGCTGCAGGGGACAGATTGAGCAGGTGGAATAGGCCAAATTTTGGGGCCCTTATTTGGGGATCAGTTTCTCCTTTTCCCCTTTTCTTGGTGCCCCCTCCCTGTTTGTGTGCCTTGAGAATGTGGTTTCGGTTTCATTTTGGCCCATAGCTCACTGTGGCCTCTCTGTCCCTCTGTGGCTCTCTGTCCCTTTTCTACTTCACACACGCCCCACCCCTGTCCCCTTTCTCCTTCTCCTCTGTCTCATGTGTCTTTATCCCTCCTTGGTATGTCAGACCAGTCACAGGAAAATGCTTAGTTTAAGCACTGCCTAGAATATCCCCAGTCTTTCCTTTTTAATCCTTCCTGGTCCGTGGCTTTTAGCATTTGTTTTGAATTAGGGGTTAGCAGGTCTGGGCTGGGAGAGGGCTGGGTTTCAGTGGTGGAGGAAGAACACTTTTTTTCCTGGTTTTTTTTGGTTCTTCTAATAAAGTCTTCAATAAAGTTCAATATTTCTAGTTCCACTTTCCGGAAATGTGTTTACTTTACCTCTTTTCTCCCTCCAGGGGGTGGGAGGACAGAGATTTCCTTCTGCACCGTTGGGCAGAGTATAATTTGGGGCTAACCTGGTGCCAAACTGTGACAAGAGAAAATACAGCAAAGGTTAACAGGTGACATTATTTATGACATTATTACCTCTTAATCTCTGAATGGTTGGATCCTGAATACCTGCAGATAAGCATGCTCAAGAAATGTGAAAGAAAATTTTATCTGTAGGGAAACATTTAATACTCAGACACACTAGCCACTTGTTTCATTTTCTTCCTTGATATATTTCCTTGACATTGAGGTAATTTGTATTTTGCTTAATAAATAAGACAGAAAGTGAAATTCTGTGGTGACTTGGAGGTGCCACAGTGAAAACAGTTCATCAATTTGATTCTTTGTCTTTTTAATTCCTTTAAACTATGTATATGAATAACAAACATTTATTGCCTTTATATGCCTTCTTCATGGAATTTTAATTTTTTTATTTAAGGTGCTGATTATCTGTTATTAATTGATTAATTTACTGATTATTAACTTTTTACTCGTGGTATGGTATACAGGGCTCTGGACAGAAGACTCTTCAATACGATTAGAGACTAAACTTAATGAAAAAATATTTCTTTCAAGACAAAAATTCCAAGAAATCGGATCATTTTTCTCTGCAATAATGTTTAAAGTAATAGACAGATGTATACATACATGTGTAGGCATAAATATCTATATGTATATAAAATAATGCTTATGATTATCTATGCAGGTGAAAAAACACAGCAGTCTCCATTTCTCTATTGGAGTGAAATCATCCTTAAACAGTTTTTGTTTAGCTTTGGTATGGTTTTTCCTAAAAGCCACCTCCTGTCTTTGATTAATTCTATTATTCTATGATTATTCAACTTCTGTCTCCTTTTGGTGATGATCTTTGCTGATTCAAGGAAGTTTTGCTCTATCTACAATACTATTCTTATGACAAAAATTATTACTTAAGTTTTCTGACTAGATGCATTCTCATGTCTACTCTGCATTTTGTTCTTGTTCCCAGTGTTCTGCTTTAAAGGTTTTACCTTGAAAAATTTTATGTAAATGATTAGATATGAATAGTTATAAAAACCTATAACTTTCAATTGCCTGTTTGGAAATGTTGACTAAAAATGAATTACCATGAAGAGAGAGACATATTGCTGACACTGGTAAGTCACAGCTAGATGTAGGTGACATTCTGTGGTAGATATAGAGTTTGGAAGAGTCAGTCTCTGTCCTGTGGAGCTGTAACATACTGGAAGGGTACACACAGGAATACACAAGAGGTTCTGGAGTTCGGGTGTGCCCACCAAGCCACTTTCCCATGATTTACCATCAGGCGTGGCTCAACAAAGCAAATGTGACACAGTTTAATAGTGGACTTGGCAGTGCTGGTTTAATGGTTGGACTTGATAAAGGTCTTTTTCAACAAAACATTTCTACAATTCAGTGTTTCTGTGGATCTGGAAAAGCTCTTAAGTTTATGCTGCCAGCAGTTTTTATTAACAAATAATCTCAGTAAAGGATATTGTGAAAGGAGAAATTGTGCATTAAGACAGAAAAAGCTTATTATTTTTTTAATGCTTACGTTAAGCTGAGATTAATTTTAGCACAAAATAAAATTGCTTTTTCTCTTCAATGACCAGAAAAGGAGTCCAGGCTTATAATATAGATTTTATATATATGTAAAAACAGGAGTAGCCATAATTCTGTGTCTAGTTATTTCTTACATAGTTTTCCACAGAGAAGTTTATCTTAAAATGCAGGATTTGTCAGTAGGTAATTGACTCTTCCCACACTAAGGAAAATCTTATTTTTTCACTTGTTTTAATCAACAGGAAAGAAACAAAGATATTGTAATAGTTGGTGTGATTCTGTGATCTATAAAATATTTCAACTCTTCAATAGCTTGAGCAAGCTTAGGAAGTTATAAGTAAAAGATAAAAGGTCACTGGCTTGCCACTTCTAAAGTGTTCTGCATTTCTGCTTCATGATCCACTCACAGTATTTTATATTAATATCTCAATTGCTATTTTGGCATGGAAATATTTTAATATGTTTCCTGTAAGAACTAAAAGACAGCTTGCTTTTCTACTGGCTACCAAATTAAATGACTTCTATTAGACTTCACTGTACAGTTTCAGATTACTGAAACCCACTTCTTTATTGACTAACGAGGCATATGAGCCCTTCAGGTAAAAGAATGAGATAAAATTCATTTGTTTCCAATTTTTTCAAATGACGTGGAAACCCTAATTCAATGATTGTCTTCTGCAAATCTTTTCCAAGTGTAATTACTTGATCAGTTATGGAGAAGCCAAAGTAGGGGAATACTTGCTAGAATCAGACTGTCTGAACAGAAGAGAGAGGATATTTTCTATATGGCTAAAATATTCTAGAATATTTGAATGAAAACCAGTATGACTTAAACCAGTGGTGGTGTCCCTACTGTGTACATCTGATACACTTCCAGTACAGTCAGAGGCATTAGTTTCAGGGATCCATTGGTCTACATGGTTTCTTCCTCCTTTCCTTTAGAATGAAGGTTTTTTGAGAGGGTGATTTTCCTTAAAAGAATTCTAACCTTCTTCATCACTACCTATCATCCTCATCATCTCTTTGGGGGGGCTAGAGGAGGCCCATCAAGGGTAGAAACAAAAAAAATGCCTGCTGTTCTTTTTAGCTGGAAAGAGATTTTTGAACCCAGAGCTGGTCATCTCTGTAACAATGCTTCGGGTAGTCATGAAGGGAAATCTGGCATCTCTCTCTAAAGTCCCCCTGTTAATATCTTCAGGCTGTGTGGACAACTGCCAGATGAAACTTTCACCTACAGTCATTATCTTCAATATGCATTTGTGCTCCTTTTGCTGGAGAAATCCTGAATGTTTGCACGCAGATCTTTTTGAGTAGCAACTATAAAGTCCCACGTGTATAAATAAACACTTTTGTTCTCTCTGTGCACAGATAAAGGCTCCAACTGAAGAGCAACTTGAGGAACAGCCTTTCCTTTATTACATTAGAGTGATCTGTGTGATACACAAGGAGAAGACAGATGGTAATGGGAGCTACCCTTGTAAATGTTTATAGCTGTGGTCTGTGCATATATGTTTTTGTTATATTTGTAGTGTATTTTGTTAGGCAAGAATGCAGGACCTCCTAGAAAAAAATACTGCATTTCACATGTTGCCTGCTGTTCTAGACCAATGCACATCCACAAAACATATTGATCCTTTTGTATAAAAAAGCAGCTTTTGAAGAATTGTAAGCAAATTCTCTTAAAGGATACAGCAAAGAAGAAAATCATTACGAGCGAGATCAGATTTTTTCTTTATAATAGTGAAAGCACACAAAGCTCAAAGAATGGAAATTAAATGTGTGTATTGATCTATTGCCATTGTTTCCAGAAATAATTAAAAGAATTACATTCATTTAACCACAAGGTTAAATGAACGTAATCGAAGGGTGCATAATCAACACATATTCCCACGAGATGATGCAGTAAATAGTTTTTATTTACACAGAAAATGTCAAAGGTTTTATAATGGTCATACTACCATCAAGCAAGGGAATGCCACGTGAATGAGGGCTCAAACCACCTATGATGAAATTGAAAAACCAAATTTTTAGTGTAATTGCTGTAAATGGAAAATAATTTAGGTACTTAAAGTGGAACATATGAGTACTCAGCACTTGCAGAACTGTATATAGGAAACATTCTGGATTCATGTTTATGTATGTGTTTAAATATATATATAGCTATATATTTGAAATACAAACAAAAAAATGTTATATCTGTTCAGGGACAATTAGCAAAGAGAAAAAGAAATTAAGCTTGTGCTTTTCCAACACTTGTCCTAGTTTCCAATGTTCTTACAACTAGTGTCAAGCTAATAATTAAGAAAATGCGTGTATAAAAAAACCACAATGGACAGTCAATATTTCAAGATCATCTTTGTTTTAGAGAATGGAAAAGAAAATTCTAGAGGAAGGAGTTTATTTCTAGAGCAGGATCCTTTTGACAAAGCGCAGCTCCTGAGTCATAACTTCATGTTTCTTAATGTTGGCAGTAGAATAAAGTCCTTACCAGAAAAGCGTTTTAAAGTCCAGATACATGACATTTCAGAGTTCTTATCATAACTCCTCTTTTTATGTCTACACGATTTACAGTGTTTGCAGATGGAAGCAATTTAATACCATGGTGATCTTCCATCTAGCCTGTTTCCTTTCAGTGACCTTATGTTTACTATAAGAAAACATCAACAAGGTGTCTGATTTCTCCATGGAAAAATGGTAACTATTTAAAACAAAAAGATTTTATCCAACAGAATCATAATTCTTCTTCTTTCCCCATGCTTTAACAAAAATGCTCGTTTGTTCTGGGGGAGTGTTTGAGTAGGAGACAGAGCCAGTTTGGCTTTGCTGCAAAGGATGCATTTAAAATAAAAGAAAAAAAAATAAAGCAATAGTAGGAACCACAAGTTTTATGTTTTAAATGGATAGGGTTTTAGTTGGAAAATTGTTGATTGCATATTTCACATCATGACCTCACATTCAACCAGCCCTTCCTCACAGGCACCCTGAAAACATCCTGCTGTGGTTCCTGGCATCCATGAAAGGTTGGTTAAAAGTTGCACACTAAGCATATTTCCAAGAGCTTGGACAGAGGAAAATGGAAACAGGATCTCAGAATGCTTTTGCGCATCCTGGAGCTGCAATCCACATGCTAAAATGGACCAATCACAGTATTGCAGTATGCTATTCTAGTAACACAGCAAGTTTTTGTGGGATATCTCCAGAGTCCTTCACTGTTGATAAGAGAGTGGAATCCTTCGGAAAAATATCTGCCAGGCTTTTTCTTTAGCTAAGCCACAGTCTCATATTTAACATAAATGTAAATGTTTTGTAAATGAGACATATCAAGCATTCTTTTACACAAACAAGCATAGTAGTTGCTCCTAGAAATTACTGCAACTGGTTAATGGAATTACTGGAATTACTGGTTAAAGGTTAATTTGGGAAAGGCCGTTCATTACGTACCTGCAGAAAACCAGCTTTGTGGCAGCAAAGCTTTAGGTGTCTCAGATATGATGCAGGTGTCTGGAAGTCAGTAGGTACTTGTACTATGTAAAAACTTTAGTAGCATCTATTCATTGATGATTTGGACAAGGGATTAGGGCTCACTGTCAGCAAGTCTGCTGATGACACAAAGCTGGGTGGTGTCGCCAACACCCCAGCAGACTGTGCTGCCATTCAGCGAGATCTGGACAGGCTGGAGAGCTGGGCTGAAAAAAATGTAATGAGCTATAACAAGAGTAAGTGTAGAGTCTTGCATCTGGGCAAGAGCAACCCCAGGTACCAGTATAGGCTGGGGACTGACCTGTTGGAGAGCAGTGTAGGAGAAAGGGACCTGGGGGTCCTGGTGGACAGCAGGATGACCATGAGCCAGCAATGTGCTCTTGTGGCCAAGAGGGTCAACAGCATCCTGGGATGGATCAGAAGAGGTGTGGTTAGCAAATTGAGAGGCTCTTTGCAATGTCATCTAGTGATAGGATGAGGGGCAAAGGAGATCTGGAACACAGGATGTTCCATATAAATATCGGAAGGAACTTCTTCCCAGTGAGAGCACTGGAAAAGGCTGCCCAGGGGGGTTGTGGAGTTTCCTTCACTGGAGATGTTTAAAACCCACCTGGATATGTGCCTGTGTGGCTTGGTGTAGGTGATCCTGCTGTGTCAGGGGGATTGGACTAGATGATCTTTTGAGGTCCATTCCAATCCCTAATGGTTCTATGATTCTATGATACAAGTTATTCCTGGGGCAGTATATCATACTAATTCAGCTGAGATTATTCCCCAAAGTTCAATCGTTAATAAATTATGAGAAGACAATGGTATATTTTAAAGGAAAGTCTTTATGCAGTAATTATAAAAATATAGTGCCTATGAAATAATATTATGCCTTTATAATTTTTATTTTACAGGAAGGTATGCCAGGATCTTTTCTTAATCTTTCTTTATTAGTTTGGGCTAAAAGCTTTCATGATATTGCTATGGCTTCAACACCATAAAGCTATATGGTCAATGATTCTAGTTAATGGAGAATAAAGTACTGAGTGGAGGGGACACCTGATCTGAAGTAGCTGAAATTCTCATGGCCTTTATGCCCATGGTCTACGAAAGTGAAGCCGAGTATTCCCAGAATGGCTACTGTTTTATTCCTGCAATGCAATGTAGTTACATGTGCCTTGTTTTAAAACTGTTATTTAATTGATTCCCTGGATATCCAAGATTTCAGCTACACTGGAAGAATCATGCTGATGAACACACTCCCCCACTATTCATTAACTAAATCTGGATTAATTGAAAACTGCCTTACCAGTATAGACATAGAATCATAGAATCATTAGGGATTGGAAGGGACCTTGAAAGATCATCTAGTCCAATCCTCCTGCCACAGGCAGAATAACATATCTTGTTGGCTACATTAGCAGCAAGAAACTAAAAAGATTGATTGCTGTTCCACAGTCATGATTTCCAAAAATTATATAAATATGCTTTTCTAATTTTTCCTGAAAAGTTAAAAAATTCTGTAAGCATAACACTTTTGGTAGAAGATAAAACCTCTACGTTTCCCTTTTCCTCTTTTCCATCTCTCTTTCTCTCCACACTTTCAAATGAAAACCATCATTCTTATAAGAAGAAAAATACATTCTATAAATAAGACAGTAAAGCCCTTATAATTCACTTCTACCATTTTTTCTGTAATTTATTTGGTTTTCTATCACAATTTGAGATAAAAACCACATTTCATTTCTTGCTCTTTGCATGACACGCGGCGAGACTTCTGCTGATGACAGCAAGGATCCCGTAGTTTGACAGAGGACGCAGAAAGCATTAGGATACATTTTCATATGATTTTTATCCACTGTCTGAGCTTTCACTTCTGCCAAACTATCACTCAGTCTGTTGCTTTTGATGATCATTCCAGTGCTGTTGATGTTTATTTTAGAAGTTTTCACAATCTTTGGTATAGCTGATTTTTCTGAAGTTCACCTACTCTCATATTCTTCTTCTTGAGTAGTCCTCACCTACCTGGTCATTTGGAAACAACTTGTGTGGCATCTGGACAGAAACTAATTTTCACAGTATCTTATTTCTGTTCATTTGTTTATAGTGATTTTGAGTCTATGGACTTTGGCAGGCTGCAAAGTAAAGAAAGGTCGTAGGAGATACAATGTATTTTAACATTAGATAGAAATGAATTTGGCACAAATTCAAATGTTTTGAACAAATTCAGATCTGATTTTTACCTGTGCTTTGAGAGGAGTTACCCCACACATTCACCTCTGGAAGTGAGTGCTCAGATTCAGCAGTATCAGGTACGAACTACCCTTTACCTTGTTTGTTTATCTCTTTCTAAGTAGCACTGTGTTTTTCGGTAGGTCGGACCCATCCTAAAGTCCTTGAACAGGTAAAATTCCCATTATTCGTCTGCAAATTTTTCCTTAAGACTTAACACAGATAAATAAATCACAGAATCTTAGAATGGCTTCACTTTGAAGGGACTTTAAAGACCATCCTGTTGTTTGCCAAGGAAATAAACACGAAAGAAAGGGGGCCTTTCCCTTCTTACATCTTTACTTTTGTGTGCAGTGAGAGTCATATTTAGATGTGGTTCTCCCTGGGCTGTGTCTTAGTCAGAGTACAGGATTCACATGTATTATTATATGCAAACATATACAGATAGTTTTTTGCACATTCAGTTAAATGCAGACTATTGATGGATTATATTTGCTCTCTTTCCTAGAATTTTTGCCTTAATTAGAAACAAACAACATATGTTCCAATTCACATGCTGTAGTGTTTCGTTACTGATCTTATCAGCACTTATCTCACAGTAGAGCTGGACAAAATCTGGCAAAGTATTTATATCTATTTCTTCTTATTAGTTGGAAACACCCACAAGTTAAGGCTAATACATCTCAAAAGACAAATTAGTGTGAGAAAAGGATAGTTGTAACTTATAATACATAGGTTCTAAACAAAAAAGAAGGAAACTTTATTATAATAAAAGCTCTGAACAACAGTAAAAACCTTATAATGCATCACGTACTCAAACATTGCTCTAATTATGTATTTTAATGTTTCAAGCAAAATGTATTTTAATTAATTCATGATACCTGCACAACTGATTTGTCATATTCTATATGCTCAGTATGAATCAGAATATGAATGCCGAATACCAGTCTACTAATTTTGCCCTTTGACTGAATTATTATTTAACAAATACAAGAAAAAATTTAGCCTGATTACTCTTCAAACACTGGCTTTCTCCGCAGTAGTTCTATGCTATGTAATTCCACTGCTTTTACAGTCCCTCTGTAGTTTAGAAATAGATTACATGACACAGGAAAGGCACAAGCATAAACGGTCCTTGATTAATTCCGTGTGCTCTCATGCATAAATTCATGCAGAAATGCATGAAGAAAGGAAACACTTCCGTGCTACACTTTTAAAAATGTATTTTATTAGTTGCATTTTCAGAAGACCATGCTTCACTTCATTGTTCTCAGTGTATTTCATTATTCTCAGGGGTATGATGCACTTCAATTTGACTACTGTAGAGTATCTGACGTTCTGCTCATGGTGCTTGAATGGGAACTCTGTCTGCTGAACCCTGTTTGAAAGTACTCCTATAACCAGTAATTTTTAGACTTTGAAAAAATTTATATTACCAAATTAATATAATATTAATATTTTCTCCAAAAATTTGACATTTATCTGACAATTTAAATAGACATTTATACCTATTTTCTTCACTATAAGATTTAATTTTGTCTGTTCAATAGCAGCGAAAAACATATTATTCTGTAATTAGCTGCCAGCAGTGATTTTGGAAGAGACTGATATTTCTTTGGGGTGTGAACCTGTGAGGAAGACTCTGAGATTCTGGTGTTTTGTCTGCTTCCAATAAGGAGTCCTCCTAGGACAAGGCAAATATAGGTGTTTCACCATTGCCATTTGGAAGAGTTCCACTACTGCATGAAAGCTGGGTCAAGAGCCATTCAGGTTTCATAAAGACTGAATAAGGCTGCATTATCTACTTCCTGTTTACTGCACGAGTTTTACACAGATTACATGCTCACTCCTACTACCATCACAAGTAAAGTTGAGAAAAAACTGGAAAGAAGTGTGTAAAAACAAAATAATGCATGAAAGCATCATTGTAACATGTCTTTTGGATGGAATTCTTATGTTCTCTTCATGTCGGTATCACTATTCTTGAAGGTTTCTGAAGTTTTAGCGCCAAATATATTTTAGTGTAATTTGATATTGTAATGGTTGTACTTACTCTTCAGAATCCAACTGAGAAGTCAATCCATGACTGAGAGCCAAACAGAGTAGTGAGGTGGATCGTGAACTGGCTGCAGGAGAGAAGCCAGGGAGTAGTGGTCAATGGGACAGAGTCTAGTTGGAGGCCTGTATCTAGTGGAGTGCCTCAGGGATCGGTGCTGGCACCGGTCCTGTTCAATCTATTCATTGATGACTTAGACGAGGGATTGGCATGCACTGTCAGCAAGTTTGCTGATGACACAAAGCTGGATGGTGTCGCTGACGCCCCAGCAGACTGTGCTGCCATTCAGCGAGATCTGGACAGGCTGGAGAGCTGGGCAGAGAAAAATGTAATTAGCTATAACAAGAGTAAGTGCAGAGTCTTGCATCTGGGCAAGAGCAACCCCAGGTACCAGTATAGGCTGGTGACAGAGTTGTTGGAGAGTAGTGTAGGAGAAAGGGACCTGGGGATCCTGGTGGACAGCAGGATGACCATGAGCCAGCAATGTGCTCTTGTGGCCAAGAGGGTCAACAGCATCCTGGGATGGATCAGAAAGGGGGTGGTTAGCAGATCAAGAGAGGTTCTTCTCCCCCTCTACTCTGCGCTTGTGAGACCACTTCTCGAGTGTTGTGTCCAGTTTTGGGCCACTCAGATCAAGAGGGATGTGGAGCTGCTGGAGGGAGTGCAGCGTAAAGCAGTGAGGATGATGAAGGAAGTGGAGCACGTCCCTTATGAGGAGAGGCTGAGGGAGCTGGGTCTCTTTAGCTTGGAGAAGAGGAGACTGAGGGGTGACCTCATTAATGTTTATAAATATGTGAAGGGTGGGTGTCAGAAGGATGGAGCTGGGCTATTCTCAGTGTCATTTAATGATAAGACAAGGGACAATGGGTGTAAGCTGGAACATAGGAGGTTCCACATCAACCTGAGAAGGAACTTCTTCACAGTGAGAGTGCATTGGACCAGGATGCCCAGGAGGATTGTGGTGTGTCCCTCTCTGGAGAGGTTTAAAACCTGCCTGGATGTGTTCCTTTGTGGCTTGGTGTAGGTGATCCTGCTGTGCCAGGGGGATTGGAGTAGATGATCTTTCAAGGTCCCTTCCAATCCCTAACGATTCTATGATTCTATGAGAGACAATTTTCTTTGTCAGTAGAAACTCTCAGGGTTTTCAATATAGATGAGATGAGCATATTAATATGCAGTGTCCCACAACCACACAAGTTGCTGTTGATGGATATTAGCAAGCTCTTTTACATTTTGTAGTTTTGATTAAATTAAAGACATACCTTTTCTCAGTAAGCCACTGACAAATCTCAAGATGGAAGTTGCAATGTTCAATACTAAGAAAATAAACTTCACAAGGCAGAACCATGTGGAACAAAATAACATCTCAAATGAGAAACAAATGTTTCCAGTAAAATAAATGTTATGTTTTGTTATTTTTAAATAGACATTCTTAATTATTTTTTTAGGAAGAGAATTTACATTTGATCCAATAACTCCTAACCTTAATAAAAGCTGCATGATACAGTGAATTCCCACCGGAAAGCACTGAGCCTATGGTATCTGGAACACACACAGGTCAAGAGTGGCTCAGAACAGAAAGACTCTTAGATGCCATAGACAAAACTGCTTGAAAAGTTAATTTTCTGTGCTAAACTCTGCCCTCCTTTCTTGCTGCAATGTAAATATGTGGTGATCCTTCTTTTCCAGGGGACCACCTTGGAAGAGGCGTCCAACTCTACTCTCATCAGCAAACATGAGCTCAACATTGGGCAGGCTGGAGGGATGGGCAAAGAGGAATTTAATGAAGTATATTAAGTGCAGAGTCCTTCACCTGGCAGAGAGTAATGCAATGCATCAGTAGAGTTTGGGGGATGATGTACTGGAGAGCACTTCTGTGGAGAGGGATCTTGGAATTCTTGTGGATGTTGTCCATGGAACAGCAATGTGCTTTTGAGGCAAGAAGGCCAATGGAATCATGGGATGGTTCAAGAAGAGTGTGTTGAGCAGATAAAGGGAGGTTCTTCTCCCTCTCTACTCTGTCCTAGGGAGGCCACATCTAGAATATTGTGTCCAGTTCTGGGCCCTCTGGTTCAAAAGAGACTTGATTGAGAGAGTTCAAGGGAGGATCACAAGGATGATTAGGGGACTGGAACACTTGCCTTATGAGGAGAGATGGACAGACCTGGGACTTACCAGTTTAGAGATAAGAAAGTTATGCGGGGATTTAATTCCTGTCTATAAATACACGAAGATTGAGTGTCAAGACGAAACAGACTATATCTTTTCACTTCTGCCTTGTTATAGGACTAGGGGTAACGTGTGTAAGCTGGAGCACAAGTTCTTTACTGTAAAGATTACTGTACATTTGGATGGGCTGCCCAGAGACGTTGAGTAGTCTACTTCTATGGAGACTTTCAAGACCCTTCTGAATGTGTTTCTGTGTAACCTATCTTAGGTTCTATGATCCTGCTTGAGCACGGGGGTTGGACTCAATGACCCCTAGAGGTCCTTTCCAAACCATCATGATCTGTGGATCTGTGTATATTAAATGCAACTGTGTTATTGGTCAGAACTGCCTGGGAACATCAGTGATCGTACATGTGTTTACACAGTTCTGTACAAAGGAGCTACAGAGGTTTTCTCATGTATACAGCACACCTGTTTGAAACAAGATATTGAACAGGATAATGGTTTTCTTCTCATTCATATTAACACATAACAATGAAAATACTGCAGCCTGAAGGGTGGTTGGAGTCAGGCTCTTCTAGGCAACTAGTGACAGAATGAGAGAGCAGGGCCTGAAGCTACACCAGGGAAGAGTTAGGCTGGATATTAGGAAACACTTCCTCATGGAAAATGTGATCAGACACTAGAATGGACTGTCCAGGGAGGTGATGGAGTCCTGATCCCTGGAAACATTTGAGAAAAGATTGGATGTGGCACTTCGTACCGTCGTCTAGCTAATGTGGTGATGTTAGGTCATAGGCTGGGCTTGATGAGTTCAGAAGTCTTTTCCAGACTCAATAATTCTGTGATTTTATGATTAGATTTTTAGTTTCATCCTTATTCTTGGGATAAAATAAGTGTTACCTTACTGGTACTTAATATAAGAAAATAAATTCCATGAAAACATATCGCCATTAAAAATGTGCACATATACACCATTGAATATTGTATTATTAAACTGTCCTCCCTCACACTAAGACGAAGCAGAAGGGAAAGAGACTGTAGTAGAATAAGTGCTTCCTCTGGAATTTAGCAAGAAAGACAGAGCTTCTCTCAGCCAAAATTCACCTCTGCAAGGTTCTCATCTTGGGGAGAAAGTCCAACAAATCTGCTAGCTCTTCTTTCCACAGATTTGTGAGTTTATATCTCATACTACTCAGGAAAGAAAGTTTTGCCAATAAGGCTTGTTAACATTTCTAAGGTAAAAATCAAGGCTTAGTATCAGCACTAAACTTTGATTGTGGTTTTATGTGTTTAAGCGAGTTGGGAAGGTTTTGGTCTTGTCCTAGAACAAGTTACATTTCTCTGATGATAAATGTATGAAATTCTGTTCTCACAAAGTTCTAAGTGAGGCATGCAGTTAAACCCACAAGCTATTGTTTCCAATACACTGGAACAGGCTGCCCAGGGGGGTTGTGGAGTCTCCTTCTCTGGAGATGTTCAAGACCCGACTGGACGGGTTCCTGTGTGACTTGGTTTAGGTGATCGTGCTGTTGCAGGCGGATTGGACTAGATGATCTTTCGAGGCCCCTTCCGATCCCTAATGATTCTATGATTCTATGATTCTTTAATTAGTGAATTAGAGCTTTTATTTTTCCCAGTGATCAAGTCAAAAAACCAAACCCACTGATAAGCATTTTAGCATCTCTTGACGTACTCAAGAGCATAAGGCCAGCTACATCCTGTCCATGCCTGTGTAACTTACCAGGGAACAGGTCTCCACCTGGGCTTACCTTCCACAGTATACAACTGTACTAATCTGTATCAGAAAGCTTGACACAGGCTTCAGCAGGTTTTGCTCTGAGTGCTGGAACTCCTGTTCAAGTCCCCCATGTGACAACCAGGATAGCAGCTGTCACAGTCGGCACGTAGCATAAGCAGATCTCTGCAGACCAGCTAGCACTTCTGATGAAATACCAGAGAAACATGTTTCTGAGGTGTCTTGTGTTTGTTCCTCTGCATGAATCTGCACAGTGGAACTTGGAGAAAGTCCACTTGATTGTTCTGCATCCATTTCTTTGGGCAATCACTTAAAGGTCTAGCATTTTCTCTTAATGGGCTGCTCACTGACACTCGTACTGACAGTGCATGTCTGCTTCCATGCTATTCATTTGTTCCCCTAAACCTGAAATCCTTTTAAAGCATTCCCACTGACTCTGGGGGGCTCTTGATCAGCCATGGAATGTTACCCAGCTATTTGGTCACGCTGAAAAATCCCCAGTGAACAAACTTTCTGCTCTCCAGCCACACAACTTCGATTTTTTTCCTCTTTGTCCACAAGTTTAGAAGAATTTTTAAACACTTAGGTTCATTTAAAATGTTTAAATCGATTAATTTTCAGTGCACCAAATCACCACCACTTCTCCACCCATCCTCAAGCTCACACCCAGTCAAATTGAGGCAACATGAATTTTGCTCTGTGAAGGCTTGCAGTTTTTCCATGCACATTCCTGCATCATTCCGAGTCTCTCTGCTTTTGTTTTGAACATCGTTTCCCTGAACTCAAGGCAACTACGACATCAGAGAGTCAATGTTTTTCCCTTGTGCCTGGAGTTGTTTATACCGAAGTGTCGGCTGTGGAATTTTTTGTAGTGCTGACCTCCTGATTCAAAACACAGGAACAAAATCTAGAATCTTGTTACTGAGTAATTTAGGCAATTCAAATTCTGTTGGCAAGCACTATGCAGGGAATCAGCAAGATAATCCATTCTCATGAGATTTTTGTTCAAATATGCAGATCCATTATGTCTGGCTGAATTCTGAGTGATTTTCTTATGATAGTTTACATCTGAAGATTTTGAATTCTTTTCAGATGCAAGGAAGAAATGACAACTCCTCACCACATTGCACTTGCTTCTGAAAATTACCTTTATTTCATTTTGTCAAATGTATCAGAAGAGTCATTCTCATATATATGTGTCTAATTAAGCTTGAGTGAGCATATTATTCTGAAGTACTAAGCTAAAGGTTACCAAGGAACAAAAAAAATACATTTTTCAAAACCTTGACAGTGCCTGGATAATTGCTATGGTACTAGCACATGAATCCTTTATAAATGAGAAACAAAAAAAGTAAGGAATTTGTTTTTCTGCTGAAGATAAGAAATTGGCACTAAATTACTAATCTGATGCCATGGTTACTTCCAGTTATTCAGATTGTTTCAACGAGCAAACATGCTGATTTTGCTTTAACCTGTTCCTACACTGCCACCTCTTAACTGAATTTTGGGGGATGGTGGGAATTGGGTTTTCTGATGTGGTTTTTATTTTTCCCCTACCCCTAGCTTTTGAATTTAGATTGGTTTCATGGATGGTAGAGTATGCCAGCATCCAGAGACCACAGCAAGATGTGTTTACTAGAGGTGTAAAATGGTTGAAAAGACATTTGCTATAAGGAATAACGTCTCATTTAAAAGTAGTGATGAGAGGCTATAAACTAAGGTCAGTGTAATGTATTCTGATTTTCAGAAGGTCTTTTGTAAAATCCATTAGAATAAAAAGCTCTTCAGTGTAGTTTCACTGGCATAAAACTAATAAATGAAGAGGAGAACTACGTTCTAAGACAAAGAGTATATTATTAACTTCCAGTGTGGAAAATGTTCAACAGTCGGTGATGTCGTGCTCCTGTATTAAGTAAAGTGTTTTTTGTTATAGTGAAGGGAAGATGGTGAACAGTTTAACAAAAAAAGTCTCAAAATTATTAAAATGTTAAGAAAACCTGCATGATTTCTGAGCATGTTGGCTATGGTCCAGCAGAGCTCTTAACACTTGCTTAACATTAAGCCCTAAGTGGTCTCATTGCAAGGATCCTAGATATGCAGCATTCTGTCGTATGTGTTAGATGTAGTTAAAATGCAAGGCTTACTCTTTATAAAAGCTTGCTAGCAATTTTTTTATTAAAATGTGATTAACAGTACTATTTATTCAAATAATGATTTTTATTTCTTTGAAGTTCTCTCTTTAAAATCATAACTGATCTAAAACTTCCTGAAAACTTCATAGGAATTAAGCTCTGGGAATGAATTAATTCTTCCAAATCCCTTATTTTAGGAAGGAAAGGATGCTGGTAGTGTTATCAGCAAAAGCCACAGTTTCAATTTGTTTCCCACAACAAATTAGTATAGGGAAAGGCATATGTAGTGCAAACAATATCTTAGTTCACCTGGAGGGCTTTGCAGCACTGTTGGTCTGTCACAGACCTAATTCTGGTCTCATTTGTGGCACTGACAGCAGTGCAAAGCCCACCACCGTCATTACCAAGGAGACTGATTGTAACAGAAAACAGTGAGAAGCCACAGAGCACAAAGAAGAGGTTAAAAGTGATGATATGCACGTGACTATTTAATGAATAGTACTTTTTCCAAAGGATAAGCTTTTCCATTCACAGTCCATGATTACATAAACACAGGCTCACTGAAAAGGTCTCACCTTCTCAAGCACTGCTCAGTCCATGTGTTAACATACACTTATTCTAAAAACCAGATTGGGCACACTGAGTATCCTGTCACAAATACTGGTTTGACCCCAAGCACTGACATGAGCTTGATTTGCAAATCTCTAATCACTTCCTATAATTTTCTACTTTACTTAATTCGGCTACATCACAGGCACCTGAAGGCAATCAATACAAGCACATGTATCCTACCCAATGTAATTAAAAAGACTTTGTCTATCACAGCTTTGTGTGAGACAGCCATGGAAGAGACAGAGCAGTTCGTAGGAGCTTCTGCCTTTAGCATGGCTGAGCGAGCTGCACAGGTACAACAAAGACTGCTGTCTGCCCTTCGTAACACCCGCTGAAGTTGCTGACATTTGCCCAGCCATTGCCATGGAGCTCTTTGTGCAGACCAAACAATCCTTCTTTGCATAGTCAGATTTAGACGGTGGTAAACGTAGGGGTGGTGTTACACCCTTCGTTTCCTCAGAAGGAAAAGTTAACAGAACACATCGCAGTATATTCCAGTGCTATTGATAACATGGGAAATAAATGGGTGCTGAACTCAGAACTAACTCAGGGGTGAGGATTGGTGCACGGAGGAGAGAGGGCTGTGGAAAAGCTTTATTTACCAGGTGATCCATAGTCTCCTTTCAATTTTCACTTATTGTCAGCCTGAGGGTTCAATTTTTTTATTTATTCTATTTTAGGAAGAGTTAACTTGGAGTTATCATTCAATGTTAAAAGTTCTTACAAAAAAAAAGCAAGCTGGGGAAATCTATGCATACTCATTTTCCTGTAAAATTGTTTTCAGAGCTCACATACCTCAATGCTAAATGCCATAAATTTTCACACATTTCTCTACTGTGAAATGGGATCTGAGACAGCTATAATTTTCTGCTGCCACAGATTCATTTCTTGCATGAGATCCTTTGAATACGACAACTTTCTCCTAACACTAAGAACTTTACTCTGCTGTTGAGGCCCATTATTTTCATCAAGTAGTCAGGTACATTGCTGTCTGGCACATAGTGAGTATCTACTGATAAGGACGTACAAATTAGGGCTCTTTAAGTCTCTTTCTGCCTGGCCCTTCTGCTTCAGCATCTTTAGCGAAATGTTGCACCGCAGGTTATGATCATTCTACTACCTGCAGCAAGTTACTCAATAAAACCCTTGTTGTATTTGCACGTCTCTATTGTGTATATTAAGACGTAGGTTTCCAGTCAATTAGAAAGATCAGCTACAAGGTTACATAGGTTATTTCAAAGGTGTGAAGTTAAATCTTATTTACTGTATACACAGCAATTAAACAAGTGTAAGGAAAACGACAGCTATATATGTGAAACAGAACCTCACTCATTCCTTACTAGGACTTTTCACTAGCATTCGAATGCCTCAGCCGTGATTATAGTCCAATTATAATAGTAGTTCTAAGTAGGTCTGATACTTAAAGGCAATTAAATGAGGATTGGAGAAATTCCTCTTATTTGCACAAAAACTTAGTTATGCTTATGTTTTCAGAAGAGCAAATGCTATGAAACAGTCCCTTTAGAGACCTTCATATGTTCACATATGATAGAATAGAATCACAAAATATACTGTCTTGTAAGGTACCTCCAAATGTCCAACCCCCTACAAGTATGGATATCTATGGAACAGACTGCTTAGAGCCCCATAGATGATAAATCCGTTACATTATTTCACTGTATGTTTCACTGCCTGTTTGCTGTATGAAACACGTACATAATTCCCAATAGGAGAAAAGAAAAAAAATATCAATTAACAGAATCCAGATAAGGTCACTACTAATGACAATTTTAGCATCCGATGAAACACGGCCTGCTATTGAGCTGAAAAAGTCGATTCACAGTTTCACTGCTGAGCTAAAAATAACAGTCTTTTTTTTTTTTTTCACTCTTCACAAG
This sequence comes from Rhinopomastus cyanomelas, assembly GCA_013400115.1. Classification (NCBI taxonomy): domain Eukaryota; kingdom Metazoa; phylum Chordata; class Aves; order Bucerotiformes; family Rhinopomastidae; genus Rhinopomastus; species Rhinopomastus cyanomelas. Next base: position 126,170 of record VXBP01004811.1, on the reverse strand, counting down.
TCGAATATTTTAAGTTTTCATTGTATTTTTTCCATTTCAACCTTCCTTTTCTGCTGGAAAAGCTTCATGCAGCCTGCAAGAGCTGTAGTGTTCTTTCACTGAGCAATGGATGTTAAAATTTCAAGATCTTTCTGTCTTTCCTATGATTTAAAAAATTACTACGTTTGACAAGTACAAAGTTCAGAAATGTCTTCTACAGATGGCTGAAAACTGGAAATTTAGAACATAGTCCTTCATTACTACCATTATATCCCAGGTAATACATAATCTCATAGAGACACTTAACTTTTTCTTGATGTAGTGCATTTAAATGTTGGCTAACGTTGATGCTGTAAAAACCCTAACCCTAATTTTATCACAGATCACATCAACAATTCTTCTTCTCTTTTTCATATCTGCATGACACCTGAGAAAAAACGTGACAGCAATCAGACTAGAATTAGAATTACTATGAGAGTGTATTTTATGTTTACCTATTATTGTTCTGCTTTCTTTGTACAAGAATGGAATTAATTTTGTGTTAGCTTCTGGATGAAGACTTTCATGAGAATCTTGAGCCGGAACTGCAAGGCTTGCTAGCATTAACACATCGTCTGATGAAAATAAATACATTAAATTTATTCATTAAGTTTGTTTGTTGCTCTATGGGTTTTTTCAGATTTGTTTGTATTTATCGCTATCTTACTCTGATTCAATTAATGAATTGGTGGTGATTTTGTTGTTTTATGTAAATTATTTTTGTTTTCACAAGTCTGTCTTTTGTATGTGGCCATAAATGATGTGTGAAACCTCTGTTTCCTGTGTCTCAACCCTCAAACCCTTTTTGTGTTTTCTCCTCCCCATTCTAAAGGAATGGGATAGGAGTGAGCAAGTGTTTACTGCTGGCTGCCTGGGCTCCAACAGTGACAATTTGTTAAACAGTGGTAATTAACACGCATGAAAATCACTATGCAGGAAAAAAAAAAAGAAGAGAAAGGATACCTTCATCAGGTAAAGTGCTCTAAATCTGTTAATCAACACTGAACAATAAAATACACAATTTTTGCCACAATCCCTTTGTCACAAGAAGCCAATATCTTATTGGGGCGTAAGTCAGTACAGATCTCTTCTTACACCAGTACGATGTTCACCTTTAATAGGAAATGGTAAGATAAAATATTTACTGACAGTGAAAGTGCATGCTTGCTGTAGTGCACATGATTGCTGTCTTTCTTTTCCTATTTACTTTGCTGGTATCTGAAAGAAATCAATAGTTTGCAATACATTTTGAAACCACTCTATCCATTGGACATTTTTTATTTGCTGTCTGGTACAATGTTATCACACAGCATACTTGGGTCAATAAGTGTCTTCCTCACAGAGAACTGTCAGCAGCTTAGTGCTAATAGATTTTGCTATAACCTCACAGTTCAAGTAAATTTTCAGAAAATTTTAATTTTAAAATAAATTTTAAGGATTTTAAGAAAATAAAGAAAATTTGTCCCACCACTCTAAAGCTAACCTCTTAGTCACTCACACGGGTTTGCCAAGTATCACAGAGACAGGTCACAATCTAACCTCACCGTAAGGGCTCAGCATACCGTAAGTTAATATCTAGCAGGCCACTAGTATTTCTTCAACATTTCATTGGAAAAGATTCGTTTGCAAAAAAGGACATACTCCAAGAAAGGAATAAGGACAGTTATCTGACAGACAGCATATTCTTCCTCACAGGCAATGTAGTGAGGAGCAGGAAGACCGTGAAAACCTGCCAGATTCTTTGAGACAGAGCAGTATCACCTGGATTACCAAAGTAATCAGACCAAAACAATTTCACTTGCTAAGGATGTGTCTACCCTCGTGATGGTCTAAGTCAGAGTAGTGTCCGAGCTGTTGATTCATATCGAATACTCAGACTTGCAGAGACACTCAGCTGACGTTGCTCTCTGTACTGCTGTTGATACTCAAGCGTTTTTAAACCTAGCTCAGGTGTATTTTCAAGCTACAACAAAATATCTCAGCTGCAGCAGAAAGAGAAAGCCAGAAGCTGAAATAGATCTGTGAAATTTAGTGCAGAAGTAGCCATTTCTAATCAATCTCAGGACATGTCTACACTCACAGACTGTAGTGTGATGGAGAAATACTGAGAAGAATGGTTTTGGAATGAGAATAGTAACAGCATGTGGGAGTATCTACACGGACACTAACTGTCTAGTCATGTAGCTTCTAATATTCTTAACTGTATTTTTCTGTGACTGATGAATCAAGAAATAATACTCTGGTGAGAAAAGTTTGCAAAGCTACAGCAAGTCAAAGGAGAAAAGGGCAGTTGGGGAAAGAAGAATCTGAATTTGAGTGGAAGGAAAGCTGGGTCCTGGTGCCACAATAAGACTCTTGGTGCTTTGCAGTAGAAGACAAACATGTTTTGTGAAACAGGATTTATGAGGAATTGGGATGAAAAATAAATGGGTGGGGAGGAGAAAGGGGAATATCATACATCTTTTAACCAGCTATTACAGTCTTTGTTTCTTCGCCCCCCTCATTGTTTCAGTGATGATTGGGTCACTCTAGTCTACACAGCAGTAACTTGATGACACTAATAATGGAAGGACAACTTTCTCTGAAGTCTCTATTTGGGTTCCTCCAACAAAACTTGTTATTGGAGGGCTGCCTTTTTAGTATTTCAAACACTTTTTAATCCTTTCAGTTTTACAATTCAAAATCATTTAAGTTTCTCAAAGGCAGTTAATGAATTTGGATGTTTTAGTTTCATCCTGTAGGCTGAGGGGATATAGTTTCTGAAGTGTTCTGTGAAGGTCTGGCTATGCAGTCACATTACTAGTGAAGTCTGGATCTTTGTGAAGTTCCCATAATCAGTATGGGCAGCTGGGAAAATGTTAGGATGTTTTTGAACTTTTGGTAAATCTTACTGCTGCTCCAGGATCAGCACATATTCTGGGCAGAGAGAAAAAACTGTGGATTTTCCAGGCAACTTTGATCATACATGTAGCAAAGAGTTTCACTTGTAATAATCAAGTAAACAGCACAAGGGCTGCTTATTGAAGGTTTTATTTTTGTAACTTTGAAAGAGTACACAACTGCATGAATTTATTTAAAAAAAATAGCAACTCAGATAGTTTGTTCTTCACATCTTTATTAACTTCCAATGGAGTCACTAACTCCTTTCTCATCTTCTTACTGAATGTTGTAATTTAACTTCAGGACAGCAACTAAGCACCACATAGTCGCTCTCTGATGCCTTGGTGCCACCCTCCTGATGGGGTAGGGAAAGGAAAAGAAAAAGTGAAACTTGTGGGTTGAGATAAGAATAGTTTAAGAAAGGAAACCTTTAAATGGTAACTATTGATAATCCTTTCCGTATTATTGTCTTTAAAAGGTAGATAACAGAAAAAAGAGAAATAAACCAAAGAAAGACAAGGAAATTGCTCACCACTTCCTGATCTATGCCCAGCCAGTCCCTGAGCAGCAATTGGTCTCTCTCTGCCTCCTACTGCAGGGAATTAACCGTTGGCTGGTTCGGGTGGGCTGTCCTGACCGTGTTCCCCCAAGTTTCAGTGCCTTGTTACAGACACATTCCAGTGTCTTGTGCACCTCTTCACTGGAAGGGCAAGGGAAAATTTCAGGATGCAATTCTAAGCGTTCACAGGTCAGAAGATTGTTTATAAAGACTTTCAAGCCTCATGTGTGAACATACTTGCCACAATCAAATGGAAAAGAGAAATTCTGTTCTTTAAACCACAAAGACTCTCTCTAACCAATGCCATGGGAAAACACACATGTGAGAGCATTCATGTGCTTAGAAGCTCAAAGGCACGGACTACCAAGTTCTAGGGATATTGTTTAACCCTACCTACCCCAGTCTGTTGATAAACTACCACAAAACCATGTTATGAAAATTAAGTTAGGAGCTAAATAGCTTAATGCTTAATCCATTACTTGGTGGTCATATTCTTGTCTAGACCATAGAATCATATGTTTTAGTGAGAAGAGACCTTAAATCATCAAGTCCAGCCTTTTCCTAGCCCTATCATCACCACTAAGCCATATCTCCCAAAGCAACATCTACCCTTCTCTTAAACACCTCCAGAGACTGTAACTCAGCCACTTCCCTCGGCACGATATTCCAATGCCTGACAATCTTTTCAGTAAGAAAACTCTTTCTAACATCGAACCTGAACCTCCTCTGGCACAGTTTAAAGCCATTAGAAACCCCCCAACCCTTTACAAAGCAGAAAGGTGGGAAAAATTACTTGCTAATCTTGCTTGGGGGGCCATTTATTTATGTTTCCAAGTAATTTTACCTATGGGCAAACCCTGTGCATTGTTGAGGATTTAAGTACTTGCAACAGCCAGCCTAGAAGGAGAAATCATACTTTGAGATTTCACTGAAGTAATCTTGAGGTAATCCTCTCAAAAAGGAAGGACACCAAATATTTACAAGTGACACTTTAGACTGTTTCTTCTGTCTTAGACTGTTTTCTTAGGTTCCCTAGGCTAGGATTTTCGTAGTCACTCCTGCTACAGATGTAAAATATGGACCAATTCCTTTATCAGGGTAAGCATCTTTCAAGGGATTCCATTGAATGATATTTGTACTCTGGCTAAGGAAAATGCACAAAGGAAATATTTTTCCATAAACTGAGATTGTTTAGGTTTTGTTGCTGTTTTTGCACCGTGTTTCAGTTGCTCCATATAGTTGTATACGTCCAACCCCCGCTGCTGAAGCAAGGTAAGCCCACAGCACCTGGTGTACACAGACTGCCTCCCCCCCAAGCACAAACCAGGCTCAATCCTGCTTCACTAATTCAACATTCCATCTACTATGTCTCTTCACCCTTCCTCTCTTCAGACAGCATCATGCTTTGCAGAATACTCACATGCTAGAAGAACATAATGGAAGATGCAAAAAACCAAAACAAACCCCCTCAAGACCCTAAAAGAAAAGCCTCAAAATCCAAGCCTCAAGCTGAATGAAAAGTCTGTAAAGTTTACACGAGATTCACCATTTGTCTTTCCAGACCACAAAAGGCTTCTTGCGCTGTTCTCCTCCTCTAACATTCAGCACACACACTCCTCAACATTTTCAGTGTTTGGAGGACTGAAAGCTGTGAGGGTCTTAGGAAAGCTCCTCAAGTGATAAGGCTTTGGGCCTTTTCCAAAGAGGAACTAATTCCAAACTCTGGTGATTATTTACAAGAGTTTGCAAGGCAGTGAAAACTTTTAAGCTAATGTTAGTCAGTGATGGACAGCACTATCAATATGGATAATATTGTTTAGCAGCTGAATGCTGACAGGAAGTGAGACATAATGTCAATTACACCTGTTGTGAAATGTCAAACGTAACTGAAGAAAACCCGAGGAGAACAGCTATCATTCTCGCAAACTGCACGGCATTTTTAAGGAGAACTATTGCCTTTTTAAATTTCAGCAGCATTGAAGTACAGAACAGCTACTCTGTCACGAAATGTGCTGGTTTGTGAATATACTTGATAGTTTTGAACTGTGGAGGTGTTTATCTGTCTAGCTGGAACATATAATAAGGAGTATTCTTCCAGTTAGTTGCTAAATGCAGTATTTTGAAAGCACAACGTGAAAGTCAACTCAGTAGAAGTAATCACCATCTGTATTTTCCCTTTGCTTAAAAAGAAAAAAAAAAAATTCCTTTCCATGTTGCAATTAAACTCTTGGACGTGATTTTTAGTTCCCTCTTCTGCAAGCTATTACATCAGTCAGAGCTGAATCTACTGAGAAGCTACATATGAACCCACTTTATACCAAACTGCTGTTTGTGAAAGGCATGTGGAGGTAACCTGCTTCTCATTTGCAAGCACTTTGACACAAAGCAAACACAACACGTAGCTGATAACTCATTCAACGGTACCGACTGAGCTGGCAGTGGCTGCTGCCAACGGTGTGCTGTGCTTTGCAGAATGCTGCCACTTTCTGCATTCACTTCACAAAAATGGGCGAGAGAGAAAAATGAGTTTATTATCTGTGAGGGGTTTCTTGTAATGAAATGAGTCCTCAGCCTGTTGTAACTTGTCAGCTGAAAGCTGCAAAGAAGGTGTGATGAAATGGGTGATTTTCTTCCTATTATCATAAATGCTCTGCTTGTAAGGAACATGTAATGATCACAGCACATTACAGCAGCAGAAAGCTTTACTGATGAGATCTAGGGCTTTTAAAAACCTATGAAGAAGCCAGGTGGTTACACTGGGACTTGCACTGAACATCAGTATCTTAGTCAAAAACCATGGTCTGAAAACTGCCGTGTCACATAACTTTCTTTTTGTAATTGTACGTTTCCCAAACACTTTAGGCTTATCATAGGCAAGCAGCTTGGTGTTTACCTTATAACCGTGTTGTTTCCATTCTCATCCTGGTTTCTCATCCAAATTCTTCTGACAAATTCACCTCAGCAGGAGGGCTCTTTAAACTACTGTTTTCTGGTTTTAGTCCTAGCCTCCAGGTTTCACTTACTGTTAGATTCAGGTGTGGAAGTTCCAGGTCATGTCTCCTATTGTTGTCTTAAAGGATTAAAGGCCTGTTCAATGATTCCCCGAGGAAAACTACTCATCACACAATAATCCATTCCAAGAATTAAGTTCTCATAGCTTTCTTTAATTGGGGTTCAGTTCAGAAAGGAATTCAAAGCATGTTTGTTCAGAAGAAAGGATGAGAACACTCCCTTTATGCAGCCCTCATTTTAGAGTACAGGGCTAGAATGGCAGTAAAGATTTTGACTGTAGGACTAGTTATGAATTGCAAAAATGAGATCCCTCATTTTCAGAATCTTTCTTCGTCTACTAGGTGACCCACAAGGAGTTCTGCTGGTTGAACGTTGCTTCTGTTACAAAGAATTGATTAGAATGGGAGAGCTCCAGGGTGAATGCATTTTGCATTCCCATTTACGAAAGGCAATGCCTTCAAGGATATGAGAGATATTAGTCTTGGCCCTTCAAGAAGAAAGGGATACTAATTGCAATGACAGTCAGACAGAGCAAACCGCTCTGGAAAGTAACTAAAATTTATTTTGTTGTCCCAAGGATGGTAACTTATTTTAGTCTTATCACTTTGTGACAACATCCAGCAGTGTACCAGCAACTGAATGCTAATGAATTGGTACATGTTTTTTTTAGCACACGTTGAGGTGGAGTTTAGAAAGAACCAGGAAAATTTCCACAACCAGTGGAGGAAGGAAAACTAGATTAGGTACATTTCAGGGAGAAGTTTCTCTCTCTTACTCAGCTGTGTTTCTCTTTCATAACCACTTTCAGTACACTTGGTGGACACCTCCATTGTGTAACAGAGAAGGAATATTAGTGGATGTGGGCTTACAGAACGAAAGCATTTCCCTGTAACCCTAAGCACAATATTTGAAACCTCCAGTTAAGTGGATTTAAGACACACTTGGCAACTCAGAACTCCTCTACTGCTTAAAACCAGCTTGCTGCCCTGCTTTCTCGCTATTTCATATCCTTTTCCTGCATACACTGTGGAGAGAACCCTGCACTAGATACTGTTACTGCCCTGAGACCCAAATGTACTTTCAGTGTGTCTTTTACTGCATGTGCCGCAGCTCTGTAAAGTAAAATAGCTTCACGTAGCGCAGGGTTTTCTGGGTCCAGTTTCCCATGAAGGAACTACAAAGATGTGGAAGATGGTGAGTTCCATCACATATTGGCAGCAGAACTTCCTTTCCATCTTTGCAAAAAGATCCCACTCCAAAAAATATCTATGACGCAGGAAAGGAAAACCAGCAGATTGACAACTATTAGGATAAAGTAGGCAGTAAAATAATAAAAACACAAAGCATTTGTCTGCACAGTCTCTTAAGAAGTAAGAAAATTCCATTACAGAACATGGAAAACCTTGCGGTACATTTTTCACTGATTCTGTCTTTGGCCTTTTACAGAAAGAAAGCAATAAAATTTAAACATCAAAATTCATTACAGACTTTGTAGCTGCTGGCCTTCAGAAAAATTTAAACTCAGTATAGAAATAAATGGATGTCTTCTTGTTATCTAGCTAGATTAAATTAAAAAAATTATTCTACTTTTTCCTGTCAAAATCATGGAGCTGACTAAGATTCCCAGACAAATATTCTTAATACTCGTTATCACACTGTAGTAGTTCTTGTGTAGCTTTTACTGTTCTCATTGAACTATTCCAATACCTCTGGGTATCCACCTAGGAGGGTACAAACGTATCTATACATGCAAAAAAAAAATTAGATACTTTTAAAAATACGATAATTCTGAAGATGTACAATTGGCATTTAATGGTCAACTGGATCTCAAGTACTGCAGTATGAAACTTACATGGGATAGAACTTACCCAGACATGCTCAATTGGTAGTTGAAATTAGACTTTCTTAATTGCAGTGGGTAAGGATCTGAAGAAATTTCATCACTAAATGGTCTTCTCTGACCCAACAACCTACCCAGTCTAACATTTGCATAGCATGACTGTAGAGTTTAGCTAGCAATCCTTGCATCAAGCTTAGCCATTACTTCGTGAATTTTGTCCAATTAGCTTTTCTTTCCACATGAGTCTTGAGCTCTGGGTTTAGTATTCTTGCTCATTGGTATCATCAGCTCGCTGATATTATCTTGGCTTCTGCTGAACACTTCTCTGCACTGCCAGACTTGGCACTGCAACATGTGATTGGCAGTCTGATGAAGAGAAGCCCAAGGCAGGAACAGCAGGAGTGTTGGAAGGTCAGGGGTTGCACTGGCTGAGCTGGGCTGGAGAGCTTATAAAGCGCATTAGCATAATTTGGTGTGGCCATTACTGAGTTGTCACAAGTGTTTTGAAAAGAAAGAGGATCTCTGGATATTAATGGGTTGATGGATATTCACTAATCTCATGCTTTGCGATATAGGTTGCTCACAGAATGCTAGTTGAATAAAGGGATTTTACTCGTTAGACCCAAGAAACAGACTCTGAATAAAAATGGAAGAGCTTTTTGTTCCCATGAATGGGACATACTTTCAACCTGAAATCATGGTGTGTGGAATGCTCTTTTAAAATCAGGATAGTTTTTTGTAAAAATTATTTTATTAAGATATAAGTAACAAGGAAAAAACCAGACGGAGTGAGAAATAGGAAGAGAGCGGGAAAGCTCGCTTTTAGCTTTCTGCTGCCACGGAGACTGGCATGTTCTCAGGCTGGCACTGAGTGCTCTATTTTGTATACTTCAGGAACTAATCTGGTCTCAACTGATATAGAGTATCATAAATTTCTGGGAAAGAATGGGCATTAAATTGAGAAGGAGAAAATACGAATTAGCACAAAAAGATGGCAGTGAAAATGATGGCAGAAAAGTATAGTGAGGATATTAAACACCATGGTCTGTATGCAGACGCCAGCTCAGGATGTTCATAAATGGGTGACCGCCTACAGGTTTAGCAACAGTCATGAGGAATGGATTTATTTCCTGTTTCTAATAAATTTTGCCTACTCATTTGCTCTTGGTCACTACAAGCAAAAGCATACAATGCTATGTGAATATAGCCTCGTGTAACTAGGTTATGCCAAATAACTGCTACACTTGCTGTAGTTTTTAGCCTCTTCTCAATGTCATCTAGTGATAGGACAAGGGACAATGGGTGTAAGCTGGAACATAGGAGGTTCCACATAAATATGAGGAGGAACTTCTTCACAGTGAGGGGGACAGAGCACTGGAACAGCCTGCCCAGGGGGGTTGTGGAGTCTCCTTCACTGGAGACGTTTAAAGCCGACCTGGATGTGTTCCTGTGTGACTTGGTCTAGGTGATCCTGCTGTGGCAGGAAGATTGGACTAGATGATCCTTCGAGGTCGCTTCCAATCGCTAATAATTCCATGATTGTATGATAACCTAAAATCATGACGCTTCCTAGTTAAGCTACTTTCCATTTCTTTGGTTTGTGACAGTGTCTGCAGACATCTTTCAATTCACACGTATCGCATATGCCAGTATATTCAGTGCACTCTGCTGATTTTGGGGTGATAGGAAAGTTGTAGAGCAGAAGGAGGAGTTCAGTAAAACGTTATTAAATTGAGACAGATTTTCAGGTTATTTTGGTGCATGCTGCTGTCATCTTTCCCCAGCTTTGGATTCTAACCCAGAACAAGGAAAGGAATTATAGGTTTCTAATTATACAAAATTACAGGTAAGCTCTGACAGAATTAATTGGTTTCAAATCAATCTGTGTGAACTAGGGGAAGATCTTTGTCAAGTGAAGCACAGTCTCAAGAGATTGTTTTGCAGCAGAACTTGTAAAGGATGTAATATCCAATATGTTGGTGGTGAGATAGAAGATGTAATACACAGAATAATCTGAGCATTTTTTCAGTCTTTGTGACAATTTGTAAGTTAAACTTTTCTCTATAGTTACATGATCTCTCCTGTGTGCAACAGCAGACTAGACTTGGGGTTTTTTTTCTCCCTGGTTACCATTTCTCCATGTGCATTTAGATATGCTACTTGGAACGTCAACCTGTCAACCCTCTGTTAGGAGAAAAAGTGAGCTCTAATTCTAACTACCTCCTGTACAGATATTTACTTGGAAAACATTTTAGACCATTCACTTTTCAAATATAGTCTTTGTTTATCACAGAGCAACCACAGAAAAAAAATAATGCAGTATCGTGGAACTATAATAGAAGACACTGTACTAGAATCAGTGCCTTGAAGACAGGTCTTTCCTTTGACTCAGTAGCAATGAGCATACACTTGCCCACTGACTGAGGAGTGTGAGATCGTTTCTGTACTGTTGACTTTCACAAAAAGCTTTTTTTGCAAGGCTGGAATATTTTATCTTCTTCTACAGCCTTGAAAGTAGCTTGCCTAGATCATCCCAGCAGCATCTCTCACCTAATCAATCCACTAGCACTAGAGCAACCACAGCAGTTAATGCCACATTGGTCTGCCCTGGCTCTGCCTGAGAAATACACGCTTCTGGTCTTCCAGTGACTGAACACAGATTTTGTTTTCCCAAAGCCTCTTTCCGAATAGATGTCAGTAAGGGAAGTGTAACAGTCTGTGAAACGCTGGAAGTCACATTTGTGGCACTCAGTCCTTTGGCAGCTATGTTTTGGGAAGGGTCAAAGCAAGTTCTTTGTTTGTTTGTTTTCCCAGCACAGATTCTTCACACACAAAAAAAAGCAAAACTTGTTATTTTGGGGTAGGTAAAAAAGTAGTAGAGCTGTGGGGCACCTGAAGTGTCAGCAGATGAAAACCTTATGTTTATTATGCAGATGGAGTAGTCCAGTTTTGACTATTTGACCTTTGGATTCTGGATCTGAGAATTTGATAAACAGTCATTATGAGCAGAAAGTGCCTCTGAAAGCACATGATGAAAACCACTAGTGAGACACAATATATTTATTTAATTGTCATGGCTTATGTTGGATATCTGGGCTGGAAACCACAGCTTGAAGAAAGTCCAGAAGAAGAGAAGTATATTTATTTAAAATATGTATGTGCCAGAGGTTCACTGCAGGCATGAGGTTCATCTGTGGAAGTGGAAAGGGAAACAGTAAACTATATATTCGAATGAAGACAACGTCCCCTTTGAAGACAACAGTGTGTCTACCATGTTGTGTAGTGTCATTGCCTATTAGAAAAACTTGTATAAGCTATGACTACTGGGAATATATAAAAAACAGAAATTAAATAAGAAATGGATTAACTTGAGGAATATTTGGGGTTTTCTGTGTGATTTGAAAGTAACTAAATTTTTATCCAGATGTTTTCCCAAAGTGTTTTTCCAGTTTCAAGCAAAAATGACCCCCTATTTTTCTGAGAATACAGATTTATTTTCAAAGAAAAATACATCTAATTTTGAGGAAAAAAAACCCCCTCTATTTTGGAGCAAAAATGTGTTGCCAATTTACCTAATCCTATAGTAATTAAATGGTGATAAAAGTCAGAGCATTTGCAAATCATAGAATAGCACATGCTACATTTTGCAAGAAAATCTTAATAAAGAAAATATTGCATGTCACTCTTCATTACTTTATGCACAAGAGATCTGAAAACAAGACATGGACTGGACAATGTCTGGGGCACAGTACAAGAAGGAGACAATAACCGGTGGTTTGTTTCATATATCCAAAAATTCAAAAAGGCAAGCGATCACCTGTCGATTCTTTACAAAGACCATCATTCAAAACACGGCACATGTCATTCAAAATACTCTGCATTTGATGCTGATGTGCTTGCTTATTGTCAGAGTGGGACTTATATTTGCAGCTGCTACTATTCCCTCCCTGGTTACTTGAAAATAATTATATTCCACGTTAGAAGGAGTATTTAACGTTGCATATTGGTGCAAGGCTTTGTGTCCCACTGTTTGCTCTCCAGTGTTATTTCAGTAGGTACCATGCAGATGACGGTGTGACTCATGCAGTGTAGTTAACGTTGGGAAAGTCTGTATCACGAGTGCTATTGTTTGGTGCTCAGGGCTGTAACTGTATGCGCAGTACAAATGCTTCTTTCTAAATTCAGTTTCTTTGCGGAGACTGCAGTGATGAAGCAAGAGATTTTAAGTGACTTGTGGAATGCTTTTTGCATCTTTTAGACAATGGTGATATGCATTGCTGGAAGACTTGTCATTTCCACTTGTAATTGATTTGCACGGCTGCCATGTGTAACATGTAAAATCACAACAGCAGGGAAATATGGGAACAGACAAATCACTACTGTGCTTAATCTGGGATTGTGAGTTCATCATATTTTAAAGTTTAAGTTGCACTTGTCGCTTGGGATCATGGGCTGTCTGTCAGCCCTTTCACTTTCTAGAGGCTAATGTCACTGGTGTGGTGCAGTGAATTTACCGGATGACACTTGCCCTTCAGGGTTATGAAGAGTGCAGAAAGCTCTCTCTTGGTTATTCTTGTTGAGAGTTAAAGAAAACAGAACTTTCAGTGTATTTAAAATATTTTATAAGACAATTGGGTGTGGCTCAATAGGAATTTGTCAGCAATACTGCTGAAATATTGGTCACTCCACATAGTTGCCTGTTTTGCTCCAAAACATTATTTACCAAACATTCTTCAATATCCAAACTGGCCCTGCGCTTCAGGACCGAGTCAGCTTGACCCGGTTCCTCCTACGTATGCATCCCTAGCCTTCTTCATTCCGCACTACATTAAATATCAGTCTGGCTTTTTGGCAAGCAACAGCAATACCAGGCTACTCAGGGGCAAAGCACCATTGCTCGGTTCCATCTGTGCAGGTGCATGACAAAAAAATCTTCACACTGCCAGTGTAAGGCAGGTCAAAGGAGATGTGAACTCTTCATGTGCACCTTCTGTAGCTGTCTGGTCTCTTACCAGGGAGATCACAGCACTTCCTGGCCAGAACCAGGCACTCCCAGTAATTTGGCAGAAAAATGTAGAGGAAGAGGAGACAGACAAGTATTGTGAAACATTCTGCTTCACTAACTGTAGTTAAATATAAAAATGTGCTGAAGGAGCACTAGGAGGAGGAGCAATTAACACAGGGTGATCCCAGAAGTGCTGCAGTACTTCTGAATTGTGCCTTTAACTCGTGTTTGAGTCATCTCCCATGTTGTGCTGGACTTACTGGAAAAAGCCACACAGGTAACACAGATCCGGCCAAACCCATTTTCATTCCTGATCCACATTCACCTGCTTGAATTTCTCCAACAGCTGCAACCTGTTGACATGACTTCTTAGCTGGTGTTTTGTGACAGTTCAGCCAGCCACCTCCCCACTGGGCAGAGATTCCACTAAGAAACCGTCTGGCAGCCAGCAGCCCTGTGCATGAGCAAAAGTGTGTGCTGGGGACGGTGGGGACTGCTGTGGGTCTGGGTGGTCCCACCATGGGGCAGCCCTGGCTCGGTGCTGGCCTGCGCTTGAGAGGTGTCTATGATCTGGTGACAAGGCACTCCAGGCACACATGAAGTTCAGGCTTCATGGATCAATCAGTGATTTTGGAGGCGTCTGGGAGAGAAGCAGCAGATGGGTAAGTGTGTGTGGGTTTAGAATAAACTATTTCCTCCTCCAGAACTTAGCTTTTGTGGGTTATATGGGTCCTATAACCTCTGCTTTCCACTTATGGGACGTGCAGTTTTCAGCGTCTCCTAGAACAGCTCTGTCCCAAGAAGCAGAACAAGATGGGGAAAAGTGGAACAGCTGGAGGTTTGCAAGTGCTTAGAGATGTAAATTTTTTCCAGTGCTGATGTCACTGCATCACAGCTGAAACCTGAGCACTCACTTCTTAAAGGATCACAAGGAGACCAAGAAGCAAGCAGAGCTGGCTGAGCGGTGACCAAGGTAGGGGGAAAGGGCAATGAATGATGCCTGATTTCCTAGCAACAGAAACATGTCCTTCCTAAACATGACACAAAATAAATGGAAATGAGAAGAAAACCAAGAGCTATGAATTCATAGTTTGTTAAGTCACACTTACTTTGCTTTTGTCTTGCTCTATGACTGCTTATAAACAGAAGTGAACGCAGAGCATAAACCAATCTCTGATGTAGTGATCTAACACAGATTTTTCTCATCTAAGAGTTTCCATGTAGGTAAATGAAAAATTACTTGTTGGCCACATCCTTGCTAGAAAAACAGTAAAAATCCAGGAGCATAAAGATGAAGTACCAACGTTCCTCATCCCAGGAGTCAAGAGAGGCAGGATAAATAGCAGTGAATAGGAAGTTTCTGTTTGTTATGAAAAGAAGAAACAAATACAATATTTGGAAATATTTTATTTTGCTTATTTAAATTTCTAAAAATATTTCAGCAATGACATTGAATGTTTAAAAAAATACAACCTAATTTAAAATTATTGTTGACTGATTAAACAAAGAGTCACATACTGCTCAAAAGCAGCCATTAGTGTAACACTAAAATCCCTGCATTTCACAAACTCATCCATCACACAAGTCCATGCAGAAAATTGACACAGGACTGTGCAGCCTATTTACCACATTCAACAAAAGATTGGGACCAGAAGCAAGCTCCGGAGTCGAGGACACAAAATGGAATTTCCCTTTCTGGGCTCCTTCCACAGGAATGCAGAATCACACAAAAATAAACATATAAGCACATTTTAGAATTACTGTGTCTGTGAAATTTAAAATTAGCACTCTAAAGTGCAACCAGAAAAATGAGTGGCATCCAGGGCAGAGCAGGTACATTTGTTAAATGGACGGTGGGAAATCCAGCCTGCAGCTTCCCAATGACAGCAATAGGTCATTACACCTAAAACCTATTACAACAAGGTAGTTACATGGTGACGGAGACGTGCACAGTTTGTATGGCAAAGAATGAGCTGCTGTCATCGCAATCAACAAGCTTCTGGCTGAAAGAGCTGGGGTAGCTGAGCTCTCCAGAAAAATTAGGGTCTTGTCATGAAGGCTAGAGTTACCTGGGACTTGTTCGTACAAAAGTATCTCCGTGGAAGACAAGATACTATAAAAACTACCGTAGTTCTCCTTAACCCCTTCTCAGGTTTTGGTTTGAGGTTTTTTGGTTATTTTTGGGGGGCTGTGTTTGATAATTTATTTTTTAAAAACAAGACACCAGGGAGAAAATCAGAAGAACACTTTCTGAAGAGCTGGCTGAAATCACTCGTTTCCCTTTTCTGTCCTGTATCCAGCCTTTTTAATATTTCTTCCCATGTGAGCTGTGTTTCTTTTCTGACTCATCTTTTTCTCTTTGCCTCATACATGAATGTCCTTTGCTGTTTTTCCTGATATAAGCAGTGATCACAACCTGAGGACTGTGAAGCTGTGTTCTGTCCTAAAACAGTTATGAACAATGTGGATTACAGCAGATCCTAGAATTATGCAATGACTTATGTTGGAGGGGACCTCAGAGATCACTTAGTTCCAACCCCACGGCCCTAGGCACAGACACCTCCCACCAGAGCAGGTTGTCCAGAGCCTTATCCAACCTGCCTTGAACACTTCCAGGGAGGGGATATCCACAACTTTTTTGGGTGACCTGTTCCAGTGCCTCACCACTCTTGCACTGAGAAATTTCTTCCTCAAATATAATCTAGATCTATTCTTTTTTAGCCGGAAACCATTTCAGCTTCTGCTGTCACTGAAGTCCCTCATAATAAGTCCCTCTCTTGCTCTCCTGCAAGCTCCCTTTAGGGAAGGCTCCTATAAGATCTTCCCTGAGCCTTCTCTTCTCCAGGCTCCTCTTCATAGGAGAGGTTCTCTAGTCCTGTGATCCCCCTTGTGGCCCTCTGAACTCTTCAACAGTCCAAGAGCACAAGAACAATGTAGAGGGGAAGAATCACCACCCTTGACCTGCTGGTGACACTTCTTTTATCACAGTATCACAGTATTACCAAGGTTGGAAGAGACCTCATAGATCATCAAGTCCAACCTGTTACAACCCAGGATACAGCTGGCTGCCTGGGCTGCACTCACACCTTGCCAGCTCATGTTGAACTTCTCATCTACCAGTGTCCCCAAATCATTCTACTTGGAACTGCTCTCAATTTGTTCACTATCCATTATGTATTTGTCATTGGGATTACCCCAACTCAGATGAAGGACTCTGCACCTGGACTTGTTGAACCCCATGCAGTTTGCACAGCCCCAGTTCTCTAGCCTGTCAAGGTCCCTCTATATGGCCTCCCTTCCTTTGGCAACCACACCACACAGCTTGGTGTCATTAACAAAGTTGCTGAAGGTGCACTCAGTGCCACTGTCCATGTCACCAACAAGCTATTAAAAACCACTGGACCCAAAACAAGTCACTGAGGAACAGCACTTGTAAGCAATCTCCACTTGGACATCCAGAGATTGATCACAACTCTGAGTGAGACCATCTAGCCAATTCCTTACCCACCAAACTGTCCATCTGTCAAAACCACCTCTCTATTCTAGAGACAAGGATGTCACATGAGACAGCGTTGAATGCTTTGCACAAGTCCAGGTAGATGATGTTGGTTGTTCTACCCTTATCCACCAAGGCTGTAACCCTGCTGTAGAAGGTCACCAGATTTGTCAGGTATGATCTGCCTTCAGTAAAGCTGTATTGGCTGTCATAAATCACCTCCTTATTTTTCATTTGTCTTTTCATAGTTTCCAGGAGGGTCTACTCCATGATCCTGCCAGAGATGAAACTGACTGGCTTGTGATTTCATCATCTGCTCCCGGTGGAATCCAATGCACTCCACTGACACAGAGGGCAACACCCCCTTCTTGTCCCCCTTGTCTGTCCTCCCTAAAGAGCTTGTACCCCTTCATTCCAACAATCCAGTCATAGGAGTCATCCCATCATGTCTCTGTGATGGAACAGAATTTAGAAATGATCTGAAGTAAAAGACACCTTAAAAAAAAAAGGTGAAAACAAGTTAAACACAAGAGATGAGTAACTGCAAAAAAAGTTTTTGCAAAATTTATAACCTTTCTTTCTAGTTTCAACATGAACCAACATGAACCTTTCTTTTGTTCATCCTCCTCTATTGCAGCCTCTGGTGCAAATCAATAACACGCACAGAGCAGAAATCCAATTCTCATTCTTCCATTCCATCTTTTATCATCTATGCTTCCTTGCTGTTTGCTCTCTGGTAGATGTGCAAGTGACAAGGCAGAGTGCACAACACACCTTTAAATTAAGATCTGATACCGCTTTCCTCTTAATTTGGTTGGAGTCTGTGTTTTATAAAAAGTGCCTGTCTGTCAGAATAAATTTGCGCAGAAGGCGACAGTGTTATTTTTTTGCTAACATTATTTGACTTGGTTTGATTTAAGAACCTCAGCATTTGTTACAACTTCCTTTTGAAACTAGGAAAAAAATAAATGGCCATTTTCAATGCATTTAAAGCATATTTTCGATGCTTTTTTAACTACTGTGTTTTGAAACTTTTTTTCACACAAGTGAAATCACATCTTGTGTGAGACATCCCCTTTGCCTTTCTAAATTAATACCAGGTAATGCAGCTTGTTCCTAATGGATTAGCCTGCATTGTAATTCCTTCCTGTCTCTGATTCTGTGATTCTGTGACAAGTGCTCTTGAAGAACATTCAGAAAAGTGCAAAACGAAGGAAGCAGAACCCAATAAAATAACTAGGAATTATTATGTTCAATATGAAATTTAATTCTCAGCGTGATGCCTAGTTTCCAGAATGAACGATCATGCAAAGTTGTTCTGAAACAAGGTGCATGA
Organism: Rhinopomastus cyanomelas; assembly: GCA_013400115.1. Taxonomy (NCBI): domain Eukaryota; kingdom Metazoa; phylum Chordata; class Aves; order Bucerotiformes; family Rhinopomastidae; genus Rhinopomastus; species Rhinopomastus cyanomelas. The sequence goes on along the minus strand of VXBP01004811.1, from coordinate 108,024 downwards.
AGACATCTTTACAATACTTCCAGACTTATGGTTTTTAATAACTTCAACTTCATCAATCAAAATATCATCGGATACCATAACTTGCATATAAATCCCTGTGAGTGGTGTTTTCTAAAGGCTAGGCATCTCTTGGGGTCTAAAAATCTACCATTTAAATACTAATAGTAAGGTTTTGGAGACAGTAGTCTATGAGAATCTGAGCTGTAGGGTCTAGATGACATTGGGAAATGGATAAAGGCCCCCTGACAGCCAAACAAGCTTTAAAGAGATACAGGTAGAAATGCAATGAAATGAGTGTTTGGTTGTGTGGTATCAGATTGGTTGAGGGTTCAGCCTGAATTTTATTGAGTTGGTTACAAAATTTTTCATAATATCTTAATGTTAGAGAACTTGTAGGTTCTTCTGAGGTCAGTGGCATTTGCCAACAGTTTGCCAGTACCTGTTGCCACTGTAGTGTTTGCCTTCATGTCCTCCTTCCCCATTACCCTGGTTGATGCTGGTGTTTTTCAGTTTCACACATAGGTGAAAACACCACATTGCCTTTGCATTTATTGTGCTGGTTACAATTACTTCCTTGGTGCACACCATTCTGAAGTTATCCATGTCTTTGTAACCTGCAGATCCTGTTATTGTAATTCACTCAGTGCAGGATTACATCTGAAGTCCGTTCTGAAGCTGCAGCTGGTGTGCTATCCAGAGGCCAAGTTGCTTGATGGTGATAGCTAGAGAGAATATTAAACTACATTTATTCCACATTTGCTTTCAAATTGTTGCTGCCACCTATAAATAGCTTTTTTAATAGAGTGTGTGGTGTCTGAGAATCTTCATTCTGTCTTTGCCCTGCTATCCCAGCTAAAGGTGGCTGCCTATGTTTGGGGAGACAGCTCTTCTTCAGCAGGGACCACAACATATCACTGAGCTTTCTTTTTACACAGGTACAACCGTACGTTACGCACACACACACATAGGTACCATGTATGTACAACTGTAAATAGTATCTAACCAGCTGATTTAGGAAAGCTTTATTTGTATGTTGCTCCAAATTTTATTAGTGCAAGTTCTGATTTTTGCCCGTGCTTATAGGAATAACTTAATCCTTTTTTTTTTTTTTTAAGATAAAACCAACCAAAATAACAATTAAGTATCTGTGATTATTAAGCTATTCCTACTGGTGTTTGCATTACAGCCTGCTGAAGTATAAACTTATTAACAGGGAAACACATGTTAGTACTGCTAATCTGTGTTAACTTCGTGGTCTATGTAGTCTGTAGCATTCCTAGTCTTACCAACAAGGGTCAAGAGAAGCAGAGGTAGCTGATGCACACGACTTGCTGCATGAATATCATACTTTGCATCATTGGATTATACAGATAATTTTTTAAAAGTCCTTAGAACCTTAATATGATCAGGGAAGCCATCAGCTTTCAAACCACACATGGATATTGATTTCAGGTTTCAAACTGGTCCATGTTTTGAGATTAATTCAGGAACTATTACACTTGAAAAACAACAAATTGGGTAGAAGTACCCTAAGTCTCAGTCTGCTTATTTAACTAGGCACTCATGCATTCCTGCCAAATCTGGTTTTCATGAAAGTCAATTTATTTGTTCATTATGTGACATTTGAAACCATTCAAGCAATAGTGAAATGGGATTAAAGTCTCTGCTGAAATGTTTCACTCACAGGAATGTTGTGGTCACTTTGGAAGAAACATAAGACACAGTGATAAGGTGTGAAAATGCAAAAAATATTAAAGGCATTTTATCAACAACACAGTAATTTTCTTGTGCTGGTGCAGTGTAAGGATTTTTTAGGGGGGAATGGCCCTGACTCATTTAGAACCTGTGGATGTGGAAGACTGAAATTTAAGCCATTTTCAAAAGAAAATTTTCTGATAACATTAGCTCTGTTCCCCTGCCAAACAGAATTCCATTAACCAGATGAAATAGGACTTAATAACAATCACGTAAACCAATTAGTCTCAATTTATAACTCCATTAGGAGTGTTAATCATCACCACACGGCTTTATAGAACTCTGTGTCCTTCTGCCTCTATTCAGACTAAATAACAAATACAGCCTGGGGTGCTAAACAAAAATGTAAATGTAGAGTGCCTAAGAAAGTCTTACATCTCTGAAAACAGATGATTTTGAAAGCTTGTACTACTTACACATTCAAAGGAGATATTCTAGACTTGAAAACAAAAATATATCTCTCAAAGTATCTACGGCAACCGGACTAACAGTTTCACAGTGTTTAAGATCAGAGGGCCATCTAAATCATCTGAATGTTGTCTAAATCACGGACCATTCACTGGGCTACCAATACAGTTATCCTAATAACATTAATGATAAAAACACATTCATGTTTTCAGTAGAATAATGAGATTTTTCATGTATGTGGAGACAGTCGCTACTTCTGCCCCTGGGAATTGATGAGTCTTACTCTGGGATGACTGTACTTAGTGGATCATGATCTCTTTTGCAGTAGAAGGTAAAAAAAAATACTCTTTATGGATTCCTGCCAAACTAAATTAAGGACCTGGTCTGTTCCGTTGATTAGTGTGATTCTGACAATATGACTGTACGGCTAAATGCAGATGCACCAGACAGGTTTCCATCTGTAGCCAGTCACCGTTTCATCCGCACAGATCAAAATTTAGAAGAGAGTAAGAGCAATTGAGAGCAGGATGCAGACGCTAGGGGTATTTTGAATGCAAAGCTGAATTTTTTTTCCCATTCCTCCTTAAATTTTATCTTCTGTTATTTGGGGTTTTTTTTGCATGCTTAATGAAGAAAGGAAACACGGTCCAAGTTACTGCTTTCTTTGAGTGTAAGGTCAAGCAATTTAGTGTAATCTGTCTTTGCTTTAAGGAAAAGTACATCTGCAGCTTTCAGTTCTTCTCTTCAAGTGAAGAAAGGGTCTGATGACCTTTGAGTGTGGATGTGGCAAAGATGGATTGGAGGCTCAGACGTTGGTCTCAGAGCAGAGTGAAATACATGACTAGATGTTCAGATCCTTAAACTCAAGTGATAAAGATTAGCTTTTCAGCCAACGATCATTTCTATGATATTCTTCAGAATGTACACATATTTTTCTTTGAAGTATGGGTACAAGGAACCTACAGTTTTTTGTCTAAGGTGTCAGTGCTTGGTACAGAATCATCATTCTTCTTCCCCTGCTCCTACACAGAACTTTCTATAGCTCAGTTAGCTCTTACTGCCACAGCTTAGCACTGACTTGGTGTTGTCATGTTTATCTACAATGACCTATAAATCCTTTTCTGTCTCAGTGTGTATTCAGAAGAATCTTTCAGCCCATAGACACAAGCCACATTTTTTGGTTTGAAGTAATATGTCATATTGAATTTGGACAAATTATATTTGGTTCTCTTGGCCTATAGCTAGTTAGCTGAGTAATGGCCTCCTGTTTCCTTTGCCTACTTATTGCTTTTAGGGATGCGTTGATCGTGAGCTGGAGGAAGCAATTCTTGGGAACTATCCAGCTATCCTGAGCCCCTATACCTTCCTTCTAAGCCACTCGCCCATGGTACTTCTCCGAGCAGTTTCTTGAAGTGATTAAACTAGCCCTTCTAAAGTCCAGGGTTTGATCTTGCTTGTTATTTCACATCTACGATACTTTGCTGCCTTTGACCTTAATTAGATTCATATTTAGAAATATAAAAAAAAGTAAATTTTTTTCTGTTTGATTTATTAATTTGAAATAATTTTTGTTTGAAACACACATATGAAGGTCTCTTTAGAAAACACTTAAATGTTTGGGTTTTGTTCTAGTCTGAGAATTTTTTTTCTTCTAAAACCATCAGATCATTAGAAAACATTTAACAATAAGAACACAGTATCAGAAAGATTTGATTATAGACTGTAACGTAACCCTAGAGAGTCCCTTCAAAATGATTCTCTATTGAAAAAAAATACTGTTTCCTGAGTTTTAAAGACGTTACTCTCTATAGTTTTATTTTAATCACTGTAATCTACTTCCCCAAAAGTTTGTTGATGGCAGTTATGAGACAAATGAGAAATTTCTGAACAATTATGATTACAATGTTAATTCAATGCATGACATTCTGAAGTGATCTATTCATGTGGAATAACTGGATGCCTTTTACTATTTTCCACTGAAAGTGTTGGTATATATTCAATAGATACTTCAAATAACAAGTTTAGTCCTAATTACATGAAAAAATACTACTTTTGCAAACAGACAGTGTCAGTTGAACGAAAAGGAAAATAAGAAATGGAGCAGCACTCACTGTTGGTTTGAAAAAGTGAAAGTTGACTGAAGATCACCACTTCAGTTCAAATTGTCTGACTTTCCTTGCTATACATTAGAGTGATGTATGTAACAGACAGCTTTCTTTAAACTTGAGACAAGTAGGCAGAGATTTTTACCTCTATTAGTAGCTAGAAGTTTCTTTGATTTATTCCCACCAGGAGGTCAAAAACTCTTGTTATAATTGTGTTTCTACTTTGATCTCTTCTCAAATAGAGAAAAAATTGTGCTTCTCAAATAGAGACAAATAGCACTTCTCAAACAGAGAAAAAAATGAGGTTTTGTTTTAAGAGATATAAGATACTGGTACAGATGAGAAAGAAGGACCACCTCACCAAGAGTTATAATTTTATTGTGTCAGAGCAGCATAATTTGATTCAGCTCATGGTTGACTGGTATGGAATGAAAATTAAATGACAGTATTTTTCAATATATGAAGTACGATATGCAAATGAAGGACACAGGGAACTTTACAGAGAGCATGGCTGAAACAAAAGGAGAATTATGAGGGCAGGAGGGGAAGAAACAGCATGTGGACACAGCCAGCTGAGGTATTAGGGAGAATCTTGGGTGATGGAGAGGTTGGTAATAAACCTGCTGGTCCTCACACACATTTTTAATGAGGATATCACATCTTGCCCACTCACAAATGTGGGCACAGAGCATGTGCAAACTCCCACTGGGAAGTCCTTTCACGTGCCTCACTACTGGGACAAACTGCACAAAGGCATGGCAGGAAATATAAAGCTGTAAACACCTGCTTTGCAAGATATAGAGAAAACTGAAGGCTTAGAGAGAACAAAACGTAACTGGAACTTTTTCAGTGAACTTGGGAGAGTTTACAAACTGGAGCTATTTTGTACGTGAAGTCTAGCCACGACAAGAGAGATCACAGGCTGCCCCGTGTGTTTCTTGGTGTCACGGTTTAGCACCAGGTTAACCCACAGAAATTAAAATTATACTCTGCCCAACTGTGCAGAAGGAAACCTCCGTCCTCCCACCCCCCAGTGCGAAGAAAGGATGTNGCACTGTGAGACTGCACTTGAAGGACAGCTTCATTTTAGGCCCCTCACTACAGGAAGAAAATTGGGGGAAAAAAAAAAAAAAAAAAAAAAAAAAAAAAAAAAAAGAGGGGGGTGGGGGAAGGAAAAGGAAACAAACAAAAAACTATGTTTTACTTATTCAAGTTCAGACCCCCAACCCTGACCTGCTAACCCCTAATTCCAAACAAAGGCTAAAAGCTGCAGACTGGAGAGGAGTGAAAAGGAAGGGAGTATCTTAGGCAGTGCTTAAACCAAACATTTTCCTATCACTGGTCCGAGATCACAGTGAGAGATAAAGATGAGAGAAAAGGAGGAGAAGGGGGAAGGGGTGGGGAGACCTGTGAAGCAGAAGAGGGACAGAGAGCTGCAGAGGGACACAGAAGCTGCATTGTGCTACAGGCCAACATGAAACTGAAACCTAACTCCAAAGGCACACAAACAGGGAGGGGGGTGACAAGAAGAAGGGAAGAGGAAAACCTTATCCCCAAATAATGACCCCAAAATTTGTCTGGCCTACTCCACCTGCTCAACCCGTGGCAGCCACCTATCCACTTCACTTCTGCCCCCGGACCACGTGCAGGCATCAGTGAGAAAAAACAAACAATCCCACAGGTGAGACAGAAGGTTAACTCCTTATATGCTGGATGATACTTTGATGCAGGAATACCATGAACAAATATGATTTCACCAAATCTCTAACGCTTGGTCTACCAGTTAATAATCCAACAATGAATCAAATACCTAAAGTATCTTGAAATGAATATTTTGTAATCTGTATCCTCTTACATGTGGTCTGAATTCTTAAAATGTAATCAAATTTAGGTCAAGGTAAAATTATAGTGATAACTTAATGCCTGGTGGATTGAAAACAGGTTGGAAGTGTGAAAGATATTTTCTTTAACTGAGGTGTTAAAGATTTCTCTTTTTTTTCTCCTTTGCATTGCATATTTCTCCTTGAACTGATTTGTGCTTTCACATTCATATTTAGGAACTATTCCAGATAATTTTCCTGAGTAGTGTTGTTTAGAGCCATGAAGTAGAAAGGTGTGATTCCTGTTAATTTCAGCTTTTGTTTTATTGGTATGAAGATTTTCTGCCTGTGGTGCCACATTATTTCTTTATGCTGCTTTCTTTCTTCTTTGTTTTTGATGTACCTGTTCACTGAAAGTCTAACAAAGGGATTTAAAATATAAGAATAATTTCTGACTTGGACTAACCTCCCTTGTAACTGTAATTACTTAAAACTGGAAAAATCTGCTAATGAATGAATTTATATTTGATGAAAAAAACCCACCTTTCTTTTGCTGTTTTAATTTCTGCAATATTTGGATAACATCTATTTTTGGTATAATTTTGGACATACTGCACAATCAATGTCACAGGTTCCAAAACACTGAGTTTTATTCTATTTCTAAACAATTCAGATATCTCTTGAACTGAGAAGAAGTCTACTACATTTTAAGCAAAGGTCCTGCCTGCCATCAGGGTTACCAGTATGGTATAGTTGGCTGTGACATCTAGTTTGGAACTGATAACAAATGTGTATGAATGCATTCACAACACTGAGACTCTTCTTTGCATCCTGTCTACTGGTTTTCTTATAAACACTTAAAATAATGTTCTTAATGAAAGTTTGACTTTTTGTCAGGTGCAAATGGGAAGTTCAAGTTCACTCTTACACTAATCAAAATGTGTGAGAAGTCCTAGCTCTGAATGGAGTTACTGTAAAGCAGTAAAAGGTAGGTTTTTAATATATTTCACAGGCGTGATGTATTGAGAGATGACAAAGATTTCGCAGAACTCTAGACGGTAGGGGGTTCAAAAGAGCTGGTTGTTTTTCAAGCATCTCTTCCTCCAAGCTCAGGAGCAATGCATCTCTAGATACAAGAAATCAGGTAAGGGAAGCAGGAAAGCTTCAAGACTGAGTAGAGTGTTTCTGAAGAAACTCAAGTGGAGGAAGGTAGTTTATAGTGTGTGAAAGAAAAGAGTGACCACTTGGGAGGGATACAGGAATATTATCAGAGCATGCAGGTAAGAGACTAAGAAAGATAAGGCCTCCTTAGAATTAAATCTGGCAAGGGAGGTCTTCAAGTATGGGAGATCAAAGGAAAAATAGAGGAAATGTGGGCCCACTGCTGAATGAAGTGGGTGCCCTGGTTACGGTGGGTACAGATAAGGTGGTGGTGATGTTGAGTCTACCTTCTTCGCATTTGTGTTTACTACAAAGACCAGTCCTTATGAGTCTCTGTCTTTCAAGAATCCAAAGGAAGCCAGAAGGATGGAAGACTAATTCAAGATTAATTCCTACCAAAACAAATTCCGCTTTTATGCTGGTGTGCCTTATTTCCTTTTTGTTTGATGATGAAAATGGGTGACATAGAGAGGAAAACAGGAAACAGACAGTAAATTACTGATGTAGCTGTATGGGAGAGAGAGTGCATAAGCCATCTCCTCCCAGCCTCAAGCTTTTTCATACCCTGTGCTGTCCTATAATGTAGGGTTTTTGGGTCTTTTCTGGACTTGCTAATTGCCTTTCCCTGGCAGAAAGAAGGGGCTATTTTCCCACACTGCTGGGCAGTGAGAAAATAGACTAGCTTTCTCTGCAGCTGCCTGAATCCAAAGCTACAGTCAGGAGATCCAGATTCAAAAGTTGCTGTTTTGCAACTGTCGGCTGTGCAATTTTCACTTCCTCCATGTCTTTTTCCTTGGCAATCTGAAATTGGAAGCACAAGCTCAGGTGAAAACAACTCCTAAAGAAAAAAGGAACTTATCTTAGTGCTCCTCCTTTGATGGATGACAAAACTCTTTTTCATGTGTTCTTATTCCTCTGAACACCTTCTTTGCCTCTGTCTATCCTTCTGGGGGCTGACTTGATATCAAGACCCAGACTGCTGAGACTCCAGAAGAAGTCAAGACAAGAGGAGAGCCTGCCTTAGTTAATGAGGACTGGGTAAAAGATGAATTGAGCAAACTGGATGCACACAAATCCATGGTCCTGATGGGATGCACCCGCGTGTACTAAGGGAGATGGCGGAAGTCATTGCTAGGCCACTCCTCATCGTCTTTGCTAAGTCACGGGGATCAGGAGAGGTGCCTAGGGACTGGAGGATAGGAAATGTCACTCCAGTCTTCAAAAACGGTGAGAAGGAGGACTCAGGTAACTATAGACTGGTCAGCCTCACCTCCAGCCAAGGAAAGGTGATGGAACAATTTATTCTAGAGACTGTCTCCAGGCACATTAAGGACAGGACGGTTGTTTGAGACAGTCAGCATGGCTTTACAAAAGGAAAGTCTTGCTTGACCAACCTGATAGCCTTTAATGAGGGCATAACCAGGTGGACAGATGATGGCAGAGCAGTGGATGTCATCTATCTTGACTTAAGAAAGGCATTTGACACAGTCTTCCACAGAATCCTCGCAGCCAAACTGAGGCAGTGTAGACAGGATGATTGGCTATTGAGGTGGATCGTGAACTTTCTGCTGAATAGAAGCCAGAGAGTAGCGGCCAAAGGGACAGAGTCTGGTTGGAGGCCTGTATCTAGTGGAGTGCCCCAAGGGTTGGTACTGCTGTGATGAGTCTTGTTCAGTCTATTCATTGATGACTTGGATGAGGGATTGGCATGCACTGTCAGCAAGTTTGCTGATGACACAAAGCTGGATGGTGTTGCCGACACCCCAGCAGACTGTGCTGCCATTCAGCGAGATCTGGACAGGCTGAAGAGCTGGGCAGGGAGGAATTTAATGAGGTGTAACAAGAGTAAGTGCAGAGTCTTACATCTGGGCAAGAACAACCCTAGATACCAGTATAGGCTGGGACTGACCTGTTGGAGAGTAGTTTAGGAGAAAGGGATGTAGGGGTTCTGGTGGACAGGAGGATGACCATGAGCCAGCAGTGTGCTCTTGTGGCCAAGAGGGCCAACAGCATCCTGGGGTGCACCAGAAGAGGGGTGGTTAGCAGACCAAGAGAGGTTCTTCTCACCCTCTACTCTGCCCTGCTGAGACCACATCTGGAGTATCCAGTTCTGGGCCATTCATTTCAAGAGGGATGTGGAGCTGCTGGAGGGAGTGCAGCGTAGAGCAACAAGGATGATAAAAGAAGTGGAGCACGTCTCTTATGAGGAGAGGCTGAGGGAGCTGGGTGTCTTTAGCTTGGAAGAGACTGAGAAGTGACCTCATTAATGTCTATGAGTATTTGAAAGGTGGGTGTCAGGAGAATGGAGCCAGGCTCTTCTCAATGTCATCTAATGATAGGACAAGGGGCAATGGGTGTAAACTGGAACGTAGGAGGTTCCACATCGATACGGGAAGGAACTTCTTCCCAGTGAGGGCGACAGAGCACTGGAACAGGCTGCCTAGGGTGGTTGTGGAGTCTCCTTCACTGGAGATGTTTGATACCCACCTGGATGTGTTCATGTGTGACTTGGTCTAGGTGATCCTGCTGTGTCAGGGGGATTGGACTGGATGATCTTTCGAGGTCCTTTCCAATCCCTAATAATGAATGGCCATCATGAGGGACAGACAGACAAGCCACATTGTGGTATTGGCCAAAACAAAATTGAAACCAGACTCCCAGGACACACAAACAGGGAGAGGGTACCAAGAAGAGGGGGAAAAGAATACCTTGTCCCCAAATAAGGACCCTAAAATTTGTCTGTCCTACTCCACCTGCTCGTCCTGTTGCCTGCAGCAGTCACACATCCCCTTCACCTCTGCACCCCACAGACTTCAGCCCCCATGGTGTGGGCAGGCTGCTGCCCTGAGCTGGAGGGAAAAGTAAACATTCCCCCGCAGCTGGGACAAGTTAACTCCTTATATGCTGGAAGGGACTTTGATGCAGGAATACCATGAGCAGGTGAGCCTGCCTTGGTTGATGAGGATTGGGTTAGGGATAAGTTGAACAAACTGGATGTGCACAAATCCATGGGCCCAGATGGGATGCACCCGCGTGTGCTAAGGGAGATGGCAGCAGTCATTGCCAGGCCGCTCTCCATCATCTTTGCTAGGTCCTGGGAAACGGGAGAGGTGCCTAGGGACTGGAAAATAGCAAATGTGACCCCAATCTTTCAAAAGAGAAAGAAGGAAGACCCAGGTAACTATAGACCGGTCAGCCTCACCTCCATCCCAGGAAAGGTGATGGAACAATTTGTACTAGAGGCTGTTTCCGGGCACATCAAGGACAGGAGGATCATTAGGGACAGTCAGCATGGCTTCACAAAGGGAAAGTCATGCTTGACCAACCTTATAGCCTTTTATGAGGGTGTAACCAGGTGGATGGATGAGGGCAGAGCCGTGGATGTCATCTATCTTGACTTAAGAAAGGCATTTGACACGGTCTCTCACAGCATCCTTGCAGACAAACTGAGGCAGTGTGGCCTAGATTTTCGGGTAGTGAGGTGGATTGTAAACTGGCTACAGGGTAGAAGTCAGAGAGTGGTGGTCAATGGGACAGAGTCTAGTTGGAGGCCTGTATCTAGTGGAGTGCCCCAGGGATCGGTGCTGGGACCGGTCCTGTTCAATCTATTCATTGATGACTTGGATGAGGGATTGGCATGCACTGTCAGCAAGTTTGCTGATGACACAAAGCTGGGTGGTGTCGCCGACACCCCCGCAGACTGTGCTGCCATTCAGCGAGATCTGGACAGGCTGGAGAACTGGGCAGAGAAAAATCTAATGAGCTATAACAAGAGTAAGTGCAGAGTCTTGCATCTGGGCAAGAACAACCCCAGGTACCAGTATAGGCTGGGGACTGACCGGTTGGAGTGTAGTGTAGGGGAAAGGGACTTGGGGGTCCTGGTGGACAACAAGATGACTATGAGCCAGCAATGTGCTCTTGTGGCCAAGAAGGCCAACAGCATCCTGGGGTGGATTAGAAGAGGGGTGGTTAGCAGATCAAGAGAGGTTCTTCTCCCCCTCTACTCTGCCCTGGTGAGACCACACCTGGAGTATTGTGTCCAGTTCTGGGCTCCTCAGTACAAGAGGGATGTGGAGCTGCTGGAGAGAGTTCAGCGTAGGGCAACAAAGATGATAAGAGAGGTGGAACACCTCCCTTATGAGGAGAGGTTGAGGGAGCTGGGTCTCTTTAGCTTGGAGAAGAGGAGACTGAGGGGTGACCTCATTAATGTCTAGAAATATTTGAGGGGTGGGTGTCAGGAGGATGGAACTGGGCTGTTCTTGTTGTCATGTAGTGATAGGACAAGGGGCAATGGTTGTAAGCTGGAACATAGGAGGTTCTACATCAACCTGAGAAGGAACTTCTTCACGGTGAGAGTGACAGAGCACTGGAACAGGCTGCCCAGGGGGGTTGTGGAGTCTCCTTCTCTGGAGATGTTCAAGACCCGACTGGACAGGTTCCTGTGTGACTTGGTTTAGGTGATCCTGCTGTTGCAGGCGGATTGGACTAGATGATCTTTCGAGGTCCCTTCCGATCCGTAATGATTCTATGATTCTATTTCACCAAATCTGTCACATAAAGCAAGAAATCCATGCCTGACTTGATCCTTGGGCTGACATTTAAATTTAGAAAGACTGCTTGCCAGAAATAGCTTGTCTGCAAAACAAGTGCTTGTTGTTAACACTGAATTACAGAATCACAGCATTTTAGGGATTGGAAGGGACCTCGAAAGATCATCTAGTCCAATCCCCCTGCCAGAGCAGGATCACCTAGACCAAGCTGCACAGGAACATAACCAGGTGTGTGAAGCAAGGGTGGAATGACAAACACAGGAATGTTTCCTTATTCTTGTGGTGAATATTCTCCCATTCCTCTAACTCAGCCTGCATCCAGATGCTGAGCCAGCAGCAATTGAAATGTGTGGAACATCTTCACTGGAAGCTATTTTTCGGGCTTATTGGAACATTGTTACCTTGAGGGTGTAAATGTAAATTATTCAGTAACAGTCACTGAGAAGTCAAGTTAAGGCTGAATGTTTCCTAAAGTTAGCAGCAATAAAGAGTTCTCACTTAGCCGGTTTATTCTAACAAAATCTGTCAAAATATTAGTATGCACTTTGGTAGAGACTAATTTGAGGCAGTACTATTTCTTGGCACTTGCACTGTTAGAAATAGGAAGAGTTTTATCTTGGCGATGACAAATAACCCGCTTGTTTGTGGTGATCTTCAATTTTAGCAATAAACTTTAAAACAGACTCCCATCTCTCATGCTAGCCACAAAGTTTGTGAATTTGCTGAACTCTGTCTTTGCTAAGTATAGCACAAATATATATGTCTGACAACATCCACCTACAGTGTTTGTATGGCTACTCAGCTGTTTAGTCATTCTCACTTGCTATGTCTAGCTTCCCTTGGTGCAAAAAAACCCCCTGAAAACCACCAAGTTCCAAAGATGATGTTAAGATGTACTTTAATCCTTATTTAGATTATTTTTGTTCTACTCAGTGAATTCTGGATAATTTTTATCCTCTAAATAACATGCTTTAGAGTGTTTACCCACGTATTTTATTTCACTTGGAAATGAGCACCTTCAATCCCTGAAGCCCAAATCTCATCAAAATGATACTTACCCATGGCTGTTGGCTGGTGAAAGATAGTACTGAGCACATTGTTCATTGGTCTACTCCTTAGTTTCAACTTTATGCTTTTAGTTTCCTGTACATGAAACAAAAGTCAGAGAACTTTCAACCATAGACCATGGATATAAGGAGTTAAATCCTCAGCAGAAGTTGTTGATGCTCTAGCTAGTAAAACTTCTGCAGAGTAGACAGTCTCTCTCACTGGCAGCTCTAATACTTGATTTCTTTGTTTCGGGGTGAGGGGAAAGGAGGTATATACCAGCGTGTTTTACAGCACAGATGTTGTTGAAACTCAGGTACAAATATCTTAACTTTCATGTGGTTTGATCAGTAATGGTGAAAGTATAGTTATCAAACCCTGTGTTTGTCCTGCAGTGCTTTGAAGCCTGTGTTTGGCATGGATCTAACGGTCATGTTATTATTTCTATCCAAACCTCAAGAACTGCGCAGGGTATGGTTACACTTTGGCCTGCCATACATACAATTGTCAAATTGTGGTCACGAAAGACCTTATATCTACTAATTTGTCCATTAGTTATTTCCACTAATTTATCTGTATTCAACTGGAGAGACTTTGCGAACTAAGACTTTGAAGATTAATGAGGACCGAGAGGAACCGCTTACAGTGGATGTTTTGAACTTTTTCTATTTCAGGTAACTGTAAGGGTATTGGACACGACTCTGTATGTCTATAGCTATATCTTGTAGGGTTGGTTTATTCTGATATGGAGTATGGGGAATGAATAAAAGTGTCTTTAGGCCTTTCTTCTCCAAACCAAGTAAGTTGGTTGTTGCCTACATTTGTAAGTGGTTTCGTTAAACCCTCTTTTGTGTCTGATGCTTTAGATGGACACTCTTGGTTGAAATATGGTCAGGGTCTCTGACCCATGATGGTGGTAGTGACTCAGGTGGGATGCACAGAGCTCCAGACAAGGACCCCCACAATGCTACACCATGGCTACAACTACTACAGGGTCTTCTTGAAGTTGCAGATTCTCTTTAAGAACTCAGTGCCTTAGTATTGCCAGCTCTGCTCCGTGATGGTTCTGTCTCAGCTCTGGATCACCTGGTTCACTGCTACCTTTCACCATGTTCCAAGGCAAGAGGCACAAGGCCCCACCCTCCTTCTTCTTCACTGCTGGGGCCGTGGCATAGCTGTCTTCTCCCATTCTCAAACAAGAATGGGAGCTCCCAAAAGGAAAAGAACACAATCCCCCTGAAGAAAAATTAACACCCATCTCAAAACCCCAGAAAACAAACAAGTTTTCCTGCCCCAATATATTAATTTACAGAGGTGCTGGCTGACTGAGCTCAGGCAGGTTTCTGCCTGGAGCTGAGGAATTTTCTACCGATTACTCAAAAGGTCTCACCCAATTTAGCTCCTATCCCCATTTGCCAGACCTGTCCTTAGCTCAGATCTCCACAGTGGCATCCTGGCTCATATCAGCAATAGCATAGCCAGCAGGAGCAGAACAGTGATTGTCTCACAGTGATCAGCGCTGCTGAGGCTACACCTCAAGTACTGCGCTCAGCTGTAGGCACCTCAAAACAAGAAAAACATTAAGGTGCTGGAGTAGGTGCAAAGAACAACAACAAGGTTGGTGAAGGGTCTGGAGATCAAGCCTCATGAGGAGCAGCTAAGGGAGCTGGGCCTATTTAATCTGAAGAGGAAGCAGCTGAGGGGAGGTCTTGCTGTCCGCATCTAAAAGAAGGTTGTAGAGAAGTGTTTGTTGGTCTCTTCTCACAAATAACAAGTAGGACAAGAAGAAATGGCTTCAAGCTGCACCAGAGGAAGTTGAGGCTAAACATTAGGGGAAAATTTTCATGGAAAAGGTCAGTAACTATTGGAACAGGCTGCCCAGGTAGGTAGCTGAATTGTTATTCCTGGATTTGGTTAAAAGTTGTGGGTTTCATACAGCTGGGTTAATCATTTGGCTTAGTGATCTTAAAGGTGTTTTCCAACCCGAATGATGCTATAATCTGATGATTTATGACTTGTTGTATGAGTTGCAGTTTGAGAACTGCTAGAACCTGTAGAAGTGCTTTCATGAGGAAGAAAAGTTTTGTTGTGTTCTGGGGGACCTACTCCGGTTGCGCAGGTCACAGGACCCCCTCCGCCCCGGAAGCGTCTGTCCTGAGACCTGCCCCTGAAAGGTGGGCTGGGGGAGCTTATAAAAAGCGGAGCAGGGTCTTTGTTTGTGGCTCTTTTCGCGCCTCTTTTCGCGGGCTTTGGCCCTGAGGGGAGCGCCCCCCCACCGCCCAGGGAACGGGCGGGGGTGGGGTGAGGACAGAGGCTCAGGGGGGAACCGCGGCTCTGGGGAGCAGCAGCTCCCGAAGCAGCCGCGACCAGCCGCGACCTGCCGCGGCCCCCCCAAACCAGACGCGGGCCCCCCCCCAGCCAGCCGCGGCGCC
>VXBP01004811.1:0-92690 GCA_013400115.1 Rhinopomastus cyanomelas | reverse complement strand
CCTGCCGCTGCGGGGTCTGGAAGCGACCCCGGCCGCAGGTGCGGAGACTTGAAGCAGTCCTGCTGCATCGCGGTTTTGCCGCCGCCGCTGCACCGCGGCCCTGGGCCTAAGAAGTAATGGTCCCAGACCGGAGAAAAAGCCGCAGACCAACGCAGCTCCCGCTGTCGCAGCAGTGCGGTGCCATNAGGTCTCTAAATTGGAAGTA
This sequence comes from Rhinopomastus cyanomelas, assembly GCA_013400115.1. Classification (NCBI taxonomy): domain Eukaryota; kingdom Metazoa; phylum Chordata; class Aves; order Bucerotiformes; family Rhinopomastidae; genus Rhinopomastus; species Rhinopomastus cyanomelas. Next base: position 92,485 of record VXBP01004811.1, on the reverse strand, counting down.
GATCCAAGGCCCAAACTGGAGTGGTTTCCCTTCTATTTTCTCAGGTTCTGTGAGGGCATTAATGACACAGTTTGTGTGAACACTTGCATAACCTTTTCTGTGTATAGTTACTGCTAATAAACCTTTCTGAAGTTTCCCTAAGCCGTCAGTTGTCTGGTGAATTTTATCCGAGATGCCACTGAGACCTCACTGCTTTGCTTTCCTTTCTTTGATATTGAATTGTGGTCCTGAACCCACCACAGTATGGAACACAGAAACCAAAGTTAATAAGGCTTACAAAATAAAACAGGTGCATGTCTCTATATTTTTATTTGGTAACATGCAATACATGCAGCTATAACATAATGGTGGTGGTGCCAGTCTTTTACAAGACCATGCACTTTCAGTAATATTGAAGCGATTTTTACTCTAATCTCTCTGGACTTTGACTGAGTCAGGGACATGTTCATGATTTTTGTATTTATAACAAAGAGTTAAAAAGGATTACAGAGAAATTGTGATTGCCTTAACATAAAGATAAAACATTAAATCCTACTTGAAAAAATAGCTGCAGAAAAAGCTGAAAGAGAAATAAAAAATAATGTAAAAAGAAAAACAAAAGAATATAAGAAAAAAAAAAATAAACTAAAACCCAAAAGCTGAGGTAAAAACAAGATTAATTTCTTGTTCTAATCAATTAATCTCAATAAAATAATGTTAAATTCACTTCTGCATATAAAATGCAAAAGGAAGATGCAGTTAATTTGAACATCTAGACCAAAGCTTTTGCAAGATGTTTTCTTTCTGAGAGGAGGAACTTGGAAGGTAATATAGAACCATACAGTAGATAATTCATATGTAATTCTTGACAATGTCTCTATTTTGTTAAAATTTAGTCCAGTATTATTTTTATAAATTTTTTTTCACAAGATACAATTCTCTTTCATTGTGAAAATGAGGTAGAAATAGCTGTGAGTGACTTAATGGAAAGTATTTAAAGCACCCTAATGCATTGTAATCAGTAAGTCTAATTATGTACTGATTTTTTGTTTTTATTTCCTCAAATGAGCTCATTGGAAAGATACAATTTTCCCCTCACAGTTTTTATGCACCTCTTGGTGTTCTGTAAATTTTCTTCTGAAGAGTTTTTTTTCCTGAGCAACTACCATGTCATGAAGCAAGAGTATTCAGTGAATAAGTTACTAATCTTAGTTTGGGTGCGGTGAAAGGTGGTTCCTATCTTCCAAGACAGCACTTGCTCAGAATATTTTGAGAGTGTTTAGGAATTCCAGATGGGTATCAAGGAGTTTTGGTGACTTATTTCAACAACTCATACGTTGTTTTAACAAACTAATTTATTAGGTCATGTTTCTGTTAATGTCTTAATGTGCAGAGTCAATCACTATAAATTTCACGTCTTAGCAACTAGTTATAGAAAAATAATGGATGGGCAGGGGAGAGGGGAAGCTGATGAGAATCATGTTAGCACACAATGCAAACAATATATCAGAAAGCAAAAAACCCTACATACCTCCAAAATTACAGTAAGAAGTTTAGGCTGTTTTAACATCTTGTAGAGGACTCAAACACTGAAAGTATAAAACTAAACTACCATGTTCATGTAACTTTAAAACTGGAGAGTAAACCCTTCTCCAGAATCCATAAATTAAAATGCATTGAGTGGTAGTGACAGGCAATTAATTTGCCAGAGTTCCCAATTTCCCAGCCATTTCCCAATTCTATTTTTATTTTGAGATAAGGGACTCATCAGGAATATTTGCTGGGGAGGAACTCCCAGGAGTGAATATCACCAGATAAAAAAGACAGAAAACTGTTAGCTGGAGGGATTCTTAGTCAGGGAACAGTCATACCACACAGCAGCTCTGACATGTGCATGGCAGCTTGAGATACATGGAGCCTTGCTGATATTCAGGGTGTAAAATAAGGCAGGAAAGAGTCAGCCTTTTCTTATCCCCAAAACATCAGCTGTTTTAATAGAATAATAATTGTAACTGCAGTATTCCCTTATGGTCCTCTCATCTCTGACAAAAACCTCACTCTAAATGCTTGCAAAAAGATACTCAGGAGTTCCTTAACAGCCCATCACCTTTTTGGCTGAAGGCTGAGGTGAAAAAATAATCTTGTTTCTCAGTGTCTTCACGTTCCTTGAGTGTGCTGTCCTACACACTGCCCCATTATCTCTTAGGCTTCCTATGGAATACTAAAATATTTCTAAAGTATATTTTTCTGGATTTTTGTTTCATTCACTTTCTATATAGCTTCATATTCTACCTGCTATAACTCACACGAACAAATGAGAAGAAACTTGTCTTTTCCCGTTCTGTTCCTCAGCCAGCTTTCTGGGAACGCTTTTTCCTTCTTGTCTTTGGTGTTGTGTTGTCAACTGCTGTGTTAGCCTAGCTTTAGACACGTAGGAGCCCTTAGAACTTCACACGTGATATTGGTAGTAATGTTCTGCACAAACTCTGAGTCTTTCTCCAAAGATATGAGCAACATGATAACCATTTGCAAAACCATAGTGATGCATGAGCCTCAGGCTATTGGAAAGTGTCAAACTTTGCTACCTAGTCACAATTCTGTTGTCTGCTGCTTGACCACTAAGCAGATTAGCAGAAGTGGTGAATAAGGAGTTAGGTTCGTTGATCTCTGTGGCATGATATTCTCCAAATAACCCATCTTCTTGATTATTTTCATGTCACTGACCAGCAGAATGAAAAGTTTCTGAACACAGTGGAGGTTAAATAAGCACACAAGTTCAGGAAAGCCACAGGAGAGGAAAAATAAAAGCAGTTGGTCACAGCTATATGCAGGATTTTGCTGCGGGGAGGAGCAGCTGGGATTTTTTCCAAGAAACCGGCTGCATATTCTGTGTTGACTGTATGAGGATGGGCAAACAGGATTTCACAGCCCAGTTTAACTTCCAAGAAAAGCCTTGCAAACTTTCTTGACAGGGACTGAAGGCCTCGTTGGAAGGTTCATTTTGTAGTGTTTTTTCTATGAAACTCAGCTGAGTTATGAGCAACACAAAACCCCCAAACCATGGGTTTCCATTTATCCTTATCTTGCTACTCTGTACTTCTGTAGTTCACCGGTGATAACTAGGAAACAGTAGTCCCATCTGGATAGAGTAAGAAATTACTTGACCCTTTCATCGGGTTCAAGATTTCTGGTTACTTTTACCAATTTTCATGAACCACAAAGTTAGGACAGAGACTAAGAAATACCACTGAATATGTTAGTTCCCACAGTACTGCCAGCCTAGTTTTCTAGCCAAATAGTTCAAATAAATGTTCTGATTTGCAGATGTCTATGATGAATGAGAAAGGAATTCAATTTTCCAGGTTCACCTGTAGCTTTCATTGCAGTTTGGGTTTTTGACATCGTAAGATGGCAGTAAGTATGGTAAGTAGGGCTAGTGCTAGAGATGACTATTATCTACCTGTTCGAACTTGTCTTTGCAAAATGAGATGGAGACCAGTCCTGTACACAGTTCTGCAGGAAGATACAGAGGCAGCAATAACTTTTCCATGTGGTAGCTCTCTTGCAGACACATAGGAATAAATACTATGAGGATGTTATATGCACTGCGTGTGGGCAAAAGGGAATAGAGTGATAAACTAGAGTCTTGTCTTTCCTCTAACATTTCAGTATTGCGACACCATGCTCACAGCAAAGACTGTATGCTTTGTCCTCCATATTAATAGAGAATGAGGACTTGAATCATACTGCTTGACAAGGTTGTTGTTGCTTAGTGCAATAGATTTGTGGCCAAAGCAAATATCAGTTTGTAGGTGCAGAGACTAGGAAGTAATCAGTAAATCCTTGCACACCTAAATATTCTGCCTAAATAAACAAAGACCTCCAGTACAACTGTGAGAGAAAGACATGGCCAGACACTTTGCATGGTCAGCTGTCATGGCTGACACTTCCAACTTAACAAAACTATCAGTTTTCCAAACAACAGGTTGAGTGAGTGCACGCAGACTTGGAGAATTCTGGTTACAATGAGGTTTACACACAAGGTATCCAAAAAGCTGTGAAAATCCAAGGTAGGGACAAATAGCTGGAGCATAGATAGAACCCTCAGTCTCAGGAAAGAAAACTTATTCCCCACTGGGTCACTGTTGGACATCAGCTGAGACAGATGATTCACAGCTTTCAAGTGACCACTATGGAATCTTCAAATTCTAAAATTTCATCTGCACCACACTGATCAGACTGTCCCTTTTGTCTGGGCTTTGAATTATTCTGCATGTTCCTGTAACAGCAGCCACAATTACCACTGTTTCTACCTCTAGGTTAACCATGCTGGCCACTGTGCAAAGTGAATTTGAGGTGAGCCAATTTCCATGTTTTCAGCTTGGGCGCTCTGTTCTTTTACTACCACTTGGAGTGTTACAAGTTATAGATAAGGAATCACAGGGTGCTTTCACTTGTTCTGTTATATTTTAGTGTTTACTTCAGTCATCAGAAAGTAGGGGAAAATAAAGCAAAAATTTATTTAAGGCCAAATGATAACCAATTTAGTTATTAACAAAAAAGGAAAATACCAACATACAAGAAAGCAAATAAACAAAATAATACTTCTAGTGTTGTTCTGTGGTTCAGACAGATGAGGAGTTGTTCTTGGCACTGTTGTTTCTTTTTCAGAGAACGTGGTTGGGAAACTTGTGTCTCAACTATGCATTTAAGTCACAGCACACTTTAGAGAGTGCAGACGCAAGCAACTGCATATGCAGGGTTTATGAGGTCAGCTTGCTTTTCCTCGTACATCAGAGTCCCAGGAATGCCTGAAAATATTTTCTTTCATTCTATCAGTGAAAACATTTGGGTTTTTCTAGAAAACAAACCATTTATATAGGATGCATTGCTACTTTGGGAATTTTCTTTGGCTAAAACAATCCAAAAATGGCTAGTGAATTCAGGCACTAGTTTTTACAAGGTCTTTTTTTTTTCCAGAGCACATTTACAACTCTGTAAAGGATCTCAAGTGTGAAACTGAAGATCATTAACCAGTTTTTGAGATCTTAGGATTGTTGTCAACAAGTACAATTTTCTCTGAGGATAAATATATGCAAGCCAACACTTCTTGATTTATCAGAAAAGAAAAGGTACATGGATTCTTTTAGATATTGATTTTTGGTTTTGTTTCTCCTCACAAAATGAATGTAGGAACAATGAACTTATTCATTGCATCTTGGATAATGAGTTGCTATTATTTTAACTGTGATTTGGTTTTTATCTCAGCAGTATCTAAAGGTCCCAATCAAGAATCAGCATGGGATATAAAGGTGGCCACTAACAGATGGGGAAAACACCAAGTAACAGCAAGACAACTAAACTTGACATTGTAAGCCTCAGTCACAGTACAATAGATCAGCTATTGCTACCTAGAAATATAGAAAGTTGCAGTAGTCCTTCTCTTCCTAAATGAAAAAGTTTCTTCTAACTACTCACTAAGCAGCTCAGACTAAGTGAAATGTGTTCTCAAGGAAACCAGATGTGTTCTTTAAAGAAACCAGAAATTAATAGAAAAGAATGTTAAGAATGTGCCAGTATGATTTGCTCATCTGCATGGAGAAAGGCTCGGTCCCACTTCCCTCTCCGTGTGTCTCTAAAGCGCCCAGAGGATGATCTGCATGCTTGCACACTTCCACCACTTGCTGTGGTTTGGCCAGTAACACCACTGTAGCTGAGCCTCTGGGCTTGCCTATGTGCAGAGATTCCACCTGGAGCAAAGACAGGATAATGGGGCTTGGTGTCTTTTTGTTTTGCATTAACTAAAACAACTTGTTTCATAGTTCATTGTTGGCTGACAGAGTAAGCATACAGGTTAATATATGGCACTTTAATAAACAGTAGAAACCTCACAGTTAATTTTGAACCCTTTGTTCAAATTAGTTCAGAAAAGGCTGGCTTAGTGTTCCTGTGTGGTTGCTCATTATTAACTGATAAACATCAGCTGTTAACTTGCTTATCTTATCATCATAGTCTGCTTTTTCTCATCTTACTCTAAGCCTCCTCTACCTAAACTACTCCTTGCAATGTATGGTCAAGGTCAGTGTCTTTTTCTTCTCTACTTCATGTTGCATTTGTTGATCTTCACTGTGTCACTCTCAGCACAAGACTGGTTCTAATAGACAAAAACCTTCTATAAAGTGAAGTCAGCAAGATGAATAAAATTGAAGTAGATCAGAGAGCATACATCATCAAGAGGTCTGTTTCTGGAGACAGGAAGGCAAGTATTTCCAGTGGGGAAACAGCGGAAGCATTACTTAGAAATGATTACCAATGATTAATCTTGTCAGCCATGATAAAAGTCAGTTTCACTCTTAGACTTTCTCTCAAAGGAAACCTCTAAGGTCAATAAACATGTAGCAGGACGTAGTGTCTTCCAGTATTTTCTGATGTCTTTCAAACTTCCAAGGTATTCTGAAATACAACATATGTATTTTGAAATCCTAATATGAGGCTTTTTAGGGAAAACCTGAGAACTAATTCAAGGTTTTTGGACCAGATGCAGAGTTCCTATGGGAGTTCATCTATATGAAAAAGACTAGAAGCTCAAGTACACAGCAACATACTTTAATTATTATTACTTTATTTTGTTTACAGATGCTAATTTCTCTTGTCATTTCATAAATACCTGGAAGTCTTAAATCATGTTATATAGTGATTTTCCCTATTAAAAAAGGAGTAGTGGTAGGGAGGTGGAGTGTTCCATTATATTAACAACTCTATTTTGGACGTCAGTCACGGCACCAACTGTCAGACTGGGAAGATATTTTTGCAGCAGCATCTGGTTCTATATAGATATCCAGATGCTGCTGTATTGGTGTTTTGGAGTTGTTTCTGGGTCAGTTATTTCAGGACATTGTTTGTCTGACTGTTTCATTCCTCAGAAACTTTTCTTGTAATTTAAGTTATAATACTTGAGATTTAAATGTACAGCCCCCTATAGAATCGTTTTACGCAATGAAAAAAACTTAGGAAGGTACACAAAGCAACTTAGCATACATAACTTAGGCAGAACACTTCTTCTTAGGCGTTTTATTTAGAGATATGGCCCGTCAAACTCCTGGAACATACCAGAAAGCAGGGATCTAACTGTGAAACAAGAGCAGCAAAATGCTTAAACAGCAGTGAGACAAAGAGGAATTAGTGTAAATATCGATTATAAATATCACGTTGTTGGCAAAAACAATGCAATTCTTTGTATCAGGAGCACAGATCATGCTCTGAAATCCAAACCATGAAATATGTAAAACAAAGTGTTCTGAGTCAGCAGTGGATTTGGTACTCAGCAAGGGACTGTGGCAGGTTCTATTTCCTAAGAGGACAGGGCAGGAACCTTTGGGGAATCTTCAGTGTAGGATTCGGGGAACAAGCGAAGTCATCCCTAGTATAAGACTTTGGCACTGATAGTGTCACGATAACACCAACTCCAACACAACTTTGGGTGTGCACAGTATCCAACACAATGATGCACTTTTCTCTTTCAAAATACAGTTCAGAAAAACCCCATTCTGCTCACAATTTTCATTTCACAGATAACTAGTAAAGCTATAGAACATGCTACATATATTACAGCAAAGCTGTCTTACACTGTTCAAGTCTTCAAAAGTGTGGGGATTGTGTTAATGTGCATTTGTGCCTGCAAAGGCACAACTTTTCATTAAAGTGAGGTAAACACAAGAAAAAATCCCCATGCTTTGTGACATAAAAGAACTCCCACATGACCCCAAACTAGATTTCTTGTCTTTATGTTATATGTTATGGACCTTTTTTGAAGTTAAATATAATCCTAGTATACATAGGGAAGATGATCATATGTTGTTTCCCATAAAAGATCTTTTTCCTGTCAGCATGCCAATGTTGGTTTTTTTGACTCTGAAGTAAGTGTTTTGTGTATCCAGACAAATGCACTTGTGTATGACCCTCATTCAACTATCAGCAAATATTGTAGCATGGTAAATACTGGAAGAAAGTCGTCTTTGGCATGTCAATTGTTAAAAACTAATTTGGTCAGCAACGCTTAGTAATTGGGGACATTCCTAGTCATTAGATTGAGCACTAATATCTAAGAAGAAAAGTTAATTTAGTCAAAGGTACATGATGAATAGACCAAATATTATCACCCAAGCTTCTAGTTCACCAGATGCTCCAGCAGTGCATCACAGCCATGATTGGCAGAGCTCCACTTTTATGCTTGTTATTTTTTCAAAGTGCAATCTTGAACCCTAATACAAGTGCTGCTCTAACCCACACTATCTTGGGCATATACTTCCAATATATATGCAGATACCATTTGATTCTGCTCCCTTACGTCCTGAAGGCTGCTTGGAAGCAGTTTGGAGGGAATGTAATAAGAGACATATATTCAGAATATCAGACAGAAATAGTATTGTAAAATACTCTCTACTCCAGATTTAATCGACAGCCATTCAAATTACTGGGCAGACTCCAACAGGTTTCTAATAGGCTTTTGATTAGGACATCAATGATAACTCAGTCAGTAAAATTATACTTTTCAGACACATGATGATTTGAAGGTTTTTCAAAGACAAGACAAGTTACACTGTGTTCTCCTTCTCCATCCTACAGCTTATTACCCAGCTTCATCTGCATAATTGTGTCATCATGCAAAGTACAGACATGAGTATTTAAGATAACATTTCACATGAGTTAGTTTCATCCTGAGGAGCAATATACCAGATTATCTGATGATGGCTTGAAATTCATACTTAAGGAAAATATTACCTGTGTGGAAAAAAAAAAAACAAATACAGAGGAGTAGAATAGTTCAGAAGAAAATTTACATTAAAAAGGTGATAGAAAATGGTACTATGAGTTTTATAATACAGCCAGCAATAAAAGCAGAAACTTTATTATTTTAATTTATATAGTATGACTCTGCTTTTATGATACTAGAAATGTAAATTCCTCATGCCTGCAGGAAAGAGCCTACAGGCATATAATTATTTAAAACTCATTTGTAACACAACTTTAGCAATTGAGCATCCTTAGAGACTAGTTTCATTACTAGAATATGTTCAGGAAAAAAACTGAAAGGGGAAGAAAGCTACCCCAAACCAGCAGCACTATTCTATATTCTATAAAACGACACACATGTCCCTTAAGATGCATCTAAACTGCTGAGGCATAGGTTTGCATTACATGTCTTTGCTGAACTGGAGGCAGCCAAATAGACTGCAAACTTATGTCACACAGAGTAGAAAGCTACAGAAATAATGGCGGTTATATGGAATTTTGACATTTTTAAAGTGTGAAAATATATCTTGAGGAAAAACTAATAACGAATTTAAGAGAACATTAATTTTATTCTGTTTTTCTACATTTTGACAAGCATCAAATTATTTGAGTAGTAAGAGATGGCTGAACATTAATTTTATTCTGTTTTTCTAAATTCTGAAAAGCATAGAAATATTTGAGTAGTAAGAAATGGCTGTACTTTACTCTTGTTTTCTAAATCAAGGGATAAGAAGATTAACATGCTGTAATTTGCACCAAAAATGTTGGTAGGGATGGCCTCATAAAAACTGATGCTGAAGTAAGTACGCAAGCATTTAAAATCTTCAGCATGTAAAATCCTGAAATTAAAACAAACTATTATTTAAAAAATGGGGTGTTTTTCTCCTGATGCTTCCACACTAGCCTAATAAGCATGACGCTTCAACATTCTCTGCCTCAGTTTCCCCATGTGCACAGATACTGTGGTATGACCCTGGAAAGTCCTTTGCAATCAGTTGACAACAAGCTGTTGGATAGCTGCTAGACTTTTCGGTGCAACTTCTCTCACTCTGCAATACCCACTGTAGAGAACATCTGTAGTCATAATGATAGAAGCAACACTTTGAGCTGCTGTGCAAAAGAAGCGCTACATATCACAGGATCACAGTCATTTGTATTCCTGCGACACCCACAATGTGCTAGCCACTTGTTCTCTGCACACACATGTGGCCAGACAGGCCCTGAAGACTACATTTTTAGGAAGCGACAGCAGTTCTTTAATGACGCATCAGTAATTTAAAACATTAGACAACAGCATGATACATGCTATCAGGCTTAATGCCTCCTAAGCTTGCTATATCTATTCGGAGACAAGGCTAGAAAGGTCTTTTCATTTGTGGGGACACAGAATTGTAAGGATTGTGCTCAGTTGGAAGTACTTGTGAATTTATAATTGTAAAGACTAAGAAATACTCATCCATCATACCTGATTCCTAACAATCCTAAACGTGTTAACTTACTTATGTATTGTCTTACGCAGCGGTATGTAATGAAAAGCAATCAAAACTGTTCAACCTGCTGAATTAAACTAATGGAGCAGAGGGAGAAATGGGGTACAATAGCACAGGCTTGCTGGGTTTTTTCACACTTTCTTGGTTTAGATGATCTGTGTGAGCAGTCTGAAAGTAGAACCTGTCTTGCTAAGGGACGTAAAAGCACAGATTGGTAGCATGAACTTACCTGTCGCCAGCTTACAGACAGAATTTATAGGCAACTCCAAGGGCAACCTGTCAAAGTGTATATTTTATTGTTTGTAGTCATTCTTCCTTTAGATCAAGGGCACGTTCTTCCTAAAGGGAAAACAAGCCTTGCATCTATACTAGTATCCTCCTGAAGACTAATTTTTGTTGTTTTTGAAAAATGAAATAATAATAGGGTGGAAAGAAAAAGAGTAACGTTTCCTACAGGTTAACAAAGCAATAGAAACTACGCAGGAGCTCCGTTTTTCAGCATCAGTTGGAAGATACCCTCTTAAATCTCGTGGATGCATAACGCCTTCAGGATGAAACTAGATTCTTGATGCTGGGAAATTTCAAGCACAAAGAGAAGGGTAATTATAGGAAGGCTAGTGATAATATTTTGTCAAAAAACTATGAAAGACACTTTGATGTATTTTGAAAGAAAAATGTAGAGAATAAACAGCCATTCAGTAAACTGTTTTCTTTGAGGGAGAATAGTGTCATGATAGAGATTTGTAAACGGTTTCTTAACCCTGATTCCTGCCAAACTCCTGTGCCAATAAATATCACTCTTATTTTTCTGTATTTGTTTAATGTCAAGTTGCCTGTTAGCTTTATATATATATATATATATATATATTTAATTGCAACTGCAATTTTAAAGCAAAATTTCCTTTCTCTCTCTTCCGCTTGGTTTTGTACTGTATATGGAGCTTCTCTTTGGTTTAACACTTATGTGGTCTTTGGCTGCAGTATCAGTTGGAATAATTCCAGTTTTGGATTTAATTTTTTATCTATCTGCATTTAGATCCAGAAAAATAGTAGGTGTTTAGTTTTTCTACTTAACCAAATAGCCAGATTCTGAGGGTTTTTGTAATTTTTATTGAAACTTTCTGTGAGATCTGAAACTTTATACAGTCCCATTCCCACCGATAATTTTAACAATGTGTTGCTGCATGGGAAACTTCCAGTGATTCACCACTGACCCTGAAGTAAAGGGATTTTACTATTGATCCAGCTTAAGTCAGCTTTAACTTTATACTTAAGCTATTGTAACCGCTCCGTGGATAATTTATCTTCCTTTGTGCCTAATAAGGTGTAAATCTGTTACATTTCTGTGGAGATGAGTTAGTTTTAATTCTGGAAGTGCTCACTTAACCTTAATCACACCTAAGCTAATAGATGTTCTATGAACCTCTTGATAATAGTCTCTTGTTGTCTGTGTTTCTAAAGGAAAAATGGAAGTGTCTTAGTTGGAAATACATATAAAGTCAGACCCACGTACCCTCTTCAAATGTCAAGTCACTCTTTTTAACTTGGCGTGAAAGGTCTGTTCTCCATTGAACATGCACATACAACATCCTTTTAGTCCTAACGAGACACTACCTGTGTAGGAACATTTCTTCTATCCAGACAGAAGGTAACAAGAAAAAAATGCTCATTTATATAGTGAAAGTGAAGAATGGCTCTATATGTTTGAGGTGAGCTATTCATAAAAATCATTCTGAAGCTACAAACATTCAAATAAAAAACCCTTATTTTGCTGCTTTGTTCATGGCAATGAGCTCCAGAGTCTAAAGTTCTGGAGATGATGGGAAGCAGATAATAAAATAAGGAAATTATTCCACACTATCTGTATAGATTGTTATATTAACCTATTGCAGGTAAGGCTCTTACAGGGCTATGTAAGCAGTCAAAAAATAAGAACACAGAACTAGGTATAAAAGCATCAAGGCGAGAGCTCACAGGTATCCTCAGAAAATACCTAAAGATGTGTAATGTTGGTGTCCCTTAGTGCAAGTCAGAAAGGAATGAGATGAATTGTTGCAACAGAGATTGGAAGGAAATATCCTAACTCTTGTGGCAGTTAAGTGTTAGTTAAATCTCTACTTTATGTTTCTGATTTCAAATCAAAGGAAGATCGTATTAGACAGAGACCTGCTTTTTATTAAACTTTTTGTAGTGAAACCTTCAAACTTTCTTCTCATTTAGCCAAGGAACTTTATTAGATTTCTCACTGATCAGTACCCACTGGTGATCATGGATGACTTTCAGATGACTACTGCCAAGGAAATATTCTAAAGGAATTTTCCAGGAGTAGTATCCTGCTGATACTACTACTACTACTATTTTTAGGTTGACTTGGTGGGACCAGTACTAGAAACAACCTTTTGGTATTCAGGTTTTGCTTGAGGCTCCTAGAATTGTAATTCAAAATGGAAACAGGAAAACAGAAGGTACACAGACTTATTGGCCAAACAGTTTGCAAAGCAGAACTCTTTCATAATCAGAATTAAAAGTGCATAACCTGGTCCTCAAAAGGATGGTTTGTTGAGTTTAATGCCTGCTTTCTGTTGAGTTTAATGCATGCTTTCTGTTTCTGTCACAGCACAAAGAAGTAGCAGCGACGGTAAGAGTTAATGTGGTGTTGTTCTCTTCACAGCTGTAATTACAAAAACTGTTAAATTTACTTGGTAAAGTTTTCTAAGCTTAGGGAATGACCCTTATTTTCAAAGTGAATTACAACTTCAGTGCTAGAAATGTGTAGATCTGGGTTACAGGACATTTACAGAGACAAATGTTAATGCAATTAATATTCTTTAATCATGGTGAAATCAAACAGAAGTGAACGTTCATCCATATTGTGTTAAAAGCACAAATATTGCACGGGAAGTATAGATAGTCTTTTTTTAGCAGGATATTATTAACCACATAAAATGCAAAAAAATCATTTTATTCTACAAATTATAGGATATGAAAACTCTGAGATGCTCAGCAATCAGGGCCTTTGAAGTCACGGGCAGAGGAAAGTTATAAAATTCCATGGGAAAATAACAGACTATTTACTGCAGGCTATTGCTCAGACTTGCATGACTTTTATAGGCCAGAAGGTAACAGGGATTTTTTAAAGCTCTTGTTGCAGTAGCAGGACATGGTCTTGCTTTCATAGCCTACTTTCTCAGGTGGTTGCCACATGTTTTGGCTTCTGTGGAAAGGTTTATTATCCCATGACTTACTTCTTGGGCGCACAGGTTTGTTGAGAACGTGGAGGTTTCTTTCAGCATTCGGATGCTTAGCCGTTCTGCAGAGCCAACAGAAACTAGCACAACAGAGGCAAAGCTGGGGAAACAACTGGAGAACCACTGCTCAGAAAATTTATACCAGTCTGCAAGCACAGAAGAAACTATCAGTATGTATTGAGTGACTATAAAAAATTACTTTCCAAGAAGGGAAATTTTAGTTTTAAAAAAGTCTGTTAAAAAACCTGAGGAACTTTGTGCAAGTACTGACTAACCCCAAGTCGTCAGAATCCGCCTCAGGTCTGCAGAAGTCCTTGGTCTTTTCTATTATCAGTTTAGAGCCAAAACAGCAACCTGCCCTCCATCTTCTCTTGTGAGTTAATGTCACGGAAATCTTCCCTGAGGTCTAAATATTCAGTCAGCTTGTTTATTCATTTTGCTCTTTTGGGACCTGTGTAGGAGCACAAGCAAGTGAGGCCAGAGAAACACTGAGAGAGACTTATTTTATGGTGTTTACCACCTGAGCAGAAAGAATTGGAGACACCTGACAGAGATGTTTATCACCAAGAGGTTTGCGTGGCAATAGAAGAGAAGAGTGCTGCCATTGAACCGGTTCATTTGCCAGCCCTTTCATGTTTCACCCTCACCAGAACAGAAATTGCCTCAATTTATACTGAGCACAAAAACAAAGGCACTTGTGTAAAGTGAAGTGCCTGGTGCTGTATGGGAAGACAGTGAGGTTAAAAACATCCTTCCTTCCAGTCATGAGCAAGCTGGGAGTAATATTTTCTTCAGTAACATGGGCACAGTAGCCCAGCTACTTCTAGCTGTGTTTTTAACAGTTTTCTTGTTTCAGTCACTGCTGAGCAACTAGAGTCTAATATACTATTTAAACTGTCATATACTGTTCAAACTGTATTTCTTTATTCTTCTCCAGTCCCTATCCATGCTGCAGTTTAAATTGTGTTTCATTATCACGTTCAGAGGGAAGGAATGAGAAGCTGGAGATAAGACTGGCAAAATGCACCAAAATACCAGGTTTGACTTGTTGCTACACCAGCTGCCTCTGATGGTTTCACCACTGAGGACTGTTAGCCACAGATTTGTGCTAACCTTCATGGGACAGGTTTTGCCTAGTATGGCACTGTTGACCCCAGAGCAGCTGCTGTTTCATGCCATCAGCACATCTGGTTCTATGCGTTTTGAATCTCCTTTTCAGCGATTTAATTGGCTGGTTGTATTCAGTTTCAATAGGGACAGATATTTTTCCTAGATGCACAATATAGGGAACTAGAGATACTGAGAAACTTCATCTGGTAGACATTGTGGGAGTCATGGACATATCATCTTCTTGGAAATTATTGTCTTCTTTTATTATTAACCTTTTTCTTCCATTGAATACTCCCAGGAACAGTCATTCTTTACGGAATTAGTTATACTACTTACATGGAGCACCTGGGGGGTTTTTTGTACAGTCAAACATGCCCAAACAAGTAATTTTTTATGTCTTTCAATGCATGTTTGTTGGTATGAAATAAGTACGCACGTGAGTATACGTTCTTGAGTAATCCTTTATGAAAGGAGGGTCTTAGGCCCTAGTATGAAAGATCTGAAAACAAAGCCTTAGCATCAAAATTAGTTATAAGCACCTTTTTTCCTTCACTTGGAAAGTAAACAGTTCCTCTGTTCACTTTGGAAGTAAACAGATCTAGGAGATCCTGCTCTGGCAGGGGAATTGGACTAGATGGTCTTTCGAGCTCCCTTCCAATCCCTAATAATCTGTGAATCTGTGATTTGTAACCATGTTCACAATAAAACATTCTGCATTATGTTGTTATCACATTAACTCAACAGGGAACTTAAGGTTAATTGAATTAATGCTGAAGTGCTTTGCTGAGTCAAAGCCCTGGTGGATAATCCAGAACTCACAGATATAGTGAAAGGTTATGTCTTTGAGGTCAGCTTGCTCTCTGGAGTTTGGAACTGCACTTACTTACAAGATGTAACAGAGTGTGTGAAGTGTTCAGAAGGCTACTTCTTTATACAGTTTACAATAGATTCAATTTTCTATTGTCATGGGTTGAGATACTCATATTCTCTTTATAAACCATGCAATGCAATTTTACTTCTAATTTCTAATACTCTGATAAATTCTGTAACAATAAATCTTGTCTCAAAGGAACTGTGAACATGCTGATCACAAAAAGCGTCCCCTAAGAGCTTCCACAGCAATGAAATAAGACAAGACAATGAGAAGAATCCCTCTCTAACATATGAGTCTACTGTCCATGTTACACACGACGTAGTGACTTAGCTTTCACAGGTCTCTTTCTACTATATACAAAGATAAACTTTCTGTGTGTATGTGTTAATGACAGAAAATGTATCATGAATTAAGCAACTTAAGACCATATTAGTAGGTCAAGGGAGGTTTTCCTTCCCCTCTACTCTGCCCTCGTTAGACCACATCTGGAATAGTGTCCGGTTCTGAGGTCCCCAACTCAAGAGGGACAGGGAGCTACTGGAGACCGTCCAGTGCAGAGCCACGGAGATGTTCAAGAGACGATCAGGATGCTGGAGTATCCTCTTTATGAGGAAAGGTGGAGACAGTTGGGTCTGTTTGGCCTGGAGAGGAAAATACTGTGGGGAGGTCCAATAAATGCTTATAACTATCTAAAGAGTGAGTGTCATGCTGTTGGGACCAGGCTTTTCTTGGTTGTGCCTAGCAACAGGATGAGGTGCGATGGGTTTGAACTAGAACACAGGAGATTCAATTTAAACACTATGAAAAATTCTTTTCATGGTGAGGGTAACAGAACAGTGGAATGGGTTGCTCACAGAGGTTGTCTCGCTCTCTGGAAACATTCAAAACCCTCCTGGACATATTCCTGAGTGATCTGTTCTACGAGAGCCTGCTCTGGTAGGGTGGTTGGGGGAGATAATCTACGCAGATCCCTTCCAAACAATACAATTTAATTCTGTGATTATTTTGAAATATGGTGTAATTTGTCTCTTAAATATTCTTTCTTTAGAAACTCCCTCAGGTGAGGAATCTTGACTAATCTAAGTATTGCGCTAGATAAATTTTAAAGTAGTCTCACACGTGTATCAACTCTCTTTTTGTTTTTTTAACCAAATTTATCATCTTATATATTGCAGTCCCAAGTAGATTCAGCTGCATTGCCACATTTGGCTCTCAAATAGAAAACTGCAAGCTTTATCTTCACAGTCCTACAAGGTTTTCTTGCACAAAGAAATGCAGCATAAAGAAATGCAGCATAAAGAAATTGAACAATTATTCTGAGGTTGCTAGAGTGACCCTTTACTACAGAGAAGAGAAAAGACATCTGTGATACTGTGACATCAAACTTTATCTTTCTGTATTGCTGAAGACTACCATTATCACCACGCTGTTTTGGCATTCTCCCTTTGTTTTCTGTACCCCATTCTTGGTTTAGTTCCTAAAATATTTTGATCTTTACTGTTCCTTTCTTCATCCCAATTGCATATTTTGTCTGTCAACCTGCCCTGTTCCTGAAAATGGAATGGTTCTTGCCTCAGTATGCACTTGGCTTAATCCTTTTCTATAACCAAAAGCACCTGTCATTCTTTCCCCTCGTTTGGATTGTGATTTTTAAGGTCTAAATATAGCTCTGCTCTGTCCAAAATTGTTACTTGATTTTCACAAGATTCCATATCACTTCAGAACAGACTGTAAGAGGACGCTTCTTAGTAAAAACCAGTAGCTGGAAGGTTGTTTTAGAAGTACATTTAGGTTGTTCTTTACATATAGGGAGTGAAAAAAAGGAATGAAAGGCCTCTTTCTTTCCAAACCTTTCCAGTCCACATAACCCTCACAGCCGTCTGGATGGCCAAAACTGAAGGGGATTTAGTACCTTTCGTAGCATTTTGCTGGTTGGTGTTGCAGAGATTTCGTGACCACGTGAATTTGTGAAGTCCTGGGGAAGGTGTGCTGTCTTCAGGGTGGCCAACTTGAGATAGCAAACTTGAGAAGATTGGACAAGCAAAAACAACAGGAACAGACCTGTAGGGGCTGATCATGAGAGTTCTCAACCTACAAGGTGGAGTGAAGTTTAGTCAGCAGAGGACTACTTAAACATACAGCATTGCGAGGGAAGTGACTTCTGGCTTAACCCAGATCTGCTGCAGCCAGAATAACTTCTCTACCCGTTCTCTAATTGGATACACAGGGAATAACACCTATGAGTCTCTGAACAGTGAAACATAACGCTTCCAGCACTTCAGTTTCTAGGGCTTAATTGTGTTCTTCCCAATATGAAAACTGTTTATTTAAAAGTTTCTTTTTCAATATCACGGTCTCCTTTCCCAGAACAGCCCTGCATTATAAACCCTGAAGTTGAGCATGCTCTGCGCTAGGGTAGCACAGACTAGCACCTGTGCTCAGATAAGCCATTTTATCTACTGTGGGCTGAAGAAAAACTGCTTAGAGCAAGTAGCGTGGGAAGACTCTACAGTCACTATGCTTGGGTGAGATCACAATTACCAGCGACTGAAATTCAGAGAATATTTCAGAAATGTGGTCCCATACACTCAAGTCTACTCAAAAATTAAAATTGCTGTTGACAGTCAGGTACAGCAAGACAAATTACATTATAAATGTACTAGTGCTAATGTATTTTGACAAGGTTTTCCAGAAAGAAGCAGAAAGACCTGAAGAAATTCTGTTCCTCCAGGTCATTGTTTCATGCGCAAAAAGATAAACAGAAAAAAGCATTAAATGCTAATGTATGCAATTGCCAGAAACATTCTTTATTTCAAGTGGTTTGTTCTTCCTTTAATAACAACCAAAGTGTATTACTGCAGCGAACTCAGATCATAATTATATGGTTCTAGATTTCATAAACATCCTAGAGTTACCTTCATCTAATTAGTCCTCTGTGTTTATGATTAAATTTATTTTTATTGAATAGGACCACTGACTCAACCACCTCACTGGTGTGATGGGAAATGAGTAGAAGGAAGAAACAAAAGAAATGATGGTTTTAAACATTTGAAATTGTGGTGCTTCTACATATCCTGAGCTTTTGAATCAAAAGCTTTTGAACAGAAGTAGTGGGTCATTAGTAAAACCTAAGCAACAGGTACTAATTTTACCAAATTGCATCTTACAAATCAAAGATACCATAAAGGCAACAGCAGCACTTGATACATTTGTGGGTTTTGGTCTAGTTTGCCCTGATTTGCAGAGCAGAACGTAGCAAATGCTTCTGCACAAATAGGTGCAGTGATTCGTTAGGGTTGGTTGG
This sequence comes from Rhinopomastus cyanomelas, assembly GCA_013400115.1. Classification (NCBI taxonomy): domain Eukaryota; kingdom Metazoa; phylum Chordata; class Aves; order Bucerotiformes; family Rhinopomastidae; genus Rhinopomastus; species Rhinopomastus cyanomelas. The sequence goes on along the minus strand of VXBP01004811.1, from coordinate 73,687 downwards.
TTCTTTCCTCACACTCATCACAAGGTTAAAAAAAACAATAGTAAGATCTGTCATCAGAGTCTGATAGACATGGAAGAACCATTGATTTTGTTTATTCTTTTTACACATCAGTTCTGTGTGGATGAAATACTAGTAGAAGAGGAGACTGAATTACTGGAGAAAAGCAAGACAGGACATCCCATGGTTTATAAAAAAACCCAATACAGCAGGTCTATTTCAGGATTTCCAGCAATTCTAGAATAAATAGCTAACAGTGGAACAGGATGCTAGCAAACTGTTGGTTTTGCTCCTGTGTATGCAGTTCCGCCCTCCCCCCCTCCCCCCTTACTGGCTATTTACACATTTTCTATTCCTTTCTTCCCTTTCAGTACTTTTCCAGTCCTTTCAATATACTTCTCTGTGTCTCTTACTATTCTTTTTGCATGTTTATATTCTTGTATATGTATTTCTTTAAAAAAACCACCCAGACTTTGCCGTTTAAAAACTATATTTATTACTGAATTTTCTTCCTCTAACAGTATAGCCAGTCAAACATGAACTAGAGTTAATATTCATAGGATCATAGGATCATAGGATCATAGGATGTTAGGGGTTGGAAGGGACCCAAGAGATCATCAAGTCCAACCCCCCTGCCGCAGCAGGACAGAACTATCTCACACAGATCACAGAGGAACGCATCCGGGGGGCCTTGAAAGTCCCCAGAGAAGGAGACTCCACGACCTCCCTGGGGAGTCTGTTCCAGTGCTCTGTGACCCTCACAGCAAAGAAGTTCCCCCTTGTGTTGAGGCGGAACCTCCTCTGCTGCAACTTACACCCATTGCTCCTTGTCCTATCACAGGGAGCAAGTGAAAAGAGCCTGTCCCCCCCCTCCTGGCCAGCCTTCAGGTACTTATAAACATTGATCAAATCTCCCCTAAGTCTTCTCTTCTCCAGACTAAAAAGCCCCAAGTCCCTCAGCCTCTCCTCATAAGCCTTGCCCTCCTGTCCCCTAATCATCCTCGTAGCCCTCCACTGGACCCTCTCCAGTAGATCCTTGTCCCTCTTAAACCGGGGGGCCCAAAACTGAACACAGTCCTCAAGATGAGGCCTCATCAGGGCAGAGTAGAGCGGGAGAAGAACCTCCCTCGATCTGCTGGACACACTCCTCCTAATACACCCCCGGATCCCATTGGCCTTCTTGGCCACCAGGGCACATTGCTGTGCCATGGTTAACCTGTTGTCCACCAGGACCCCCAGGTCCCTCTCCACAGGACTGCTTTCCAGTAGATCACCTCCCAGCCTGTACTGGTGGAGTTTGTTATTCCTCCCCAGATGCAGGACTCTGCACTTGTCCTTGTTGAACTTCATCTGGTTTCTCTGTGCCCAGCCCTCCAGTCTGTCTAATATTCTGTGGAAAAGAGTCAAAATCATAAGTAACCTGTTTCGTCATAGTTGAATTGCTGCAAGATTTGCACATAGTTTATATTAGTCAAATATTTGATCACTTTTAAGGTTTTCATAAACTGTCTGAAACTAAGCTTCCAGGTGTAATCAAATCAGACAAAAAGTATTAAACTAAGAAACATAAATTTTATGCATTGGCTTGAATATTTTGGGTAACGTTGTTATTCAAAAATCACATCTATATATGTGGTTATACTTTATGTTCAAAATACTTGAATTTACAGGCACTTCATCAACTCTGACTTCTTACAGAGCCCTTTACTATCTTAGAAATTTTCTGAACAGTCTTTATTATATTCACGTGCTCACACATGTCCCCACATTAGTCTGATTCTCCAGTCTAGTGCAACAATGAAAGGTTGGTCTTCATGCCATCACCTTTACTGGTTCTGCTATAAATTAACCATTGCCTACATTTTTTAGAAAAGGACTGTGAGGTGTAGTGCTAAAAATATGTGATGGTTTATATTAGGTGAGTACTAGAACAACAAACAATACTTATAAAAGTGAAGGTGGCTATGAAGCAGGAAGTGAAGCAAAGAAGGAGAAAACATTAGTTTTAACAAAAGAAAGCAAATTGTCAGCCAGCTTAAACATATTGTTACCTTTTGTCATGATCTCCATTTAGTAATTTGGCAATATAATAGAGACTCCCAAGCTTAAATGGAATCTGTGGTGTTTAGTATGCCTTGTTAATTTTCTAGTCAATGTACACATGCAGAATTAGATCAGACCAGATAGGGTTAGTTAGCCCACAGACTGATTAAGGAACTTTAGCTGCCTAAGGCATTAGGCAGAGAGGAATCTTAATGCATTTACGTATATTTTATATCCACCAACTAATTAGATTATAAATATTATGAGCCAAAGTGGAACCATCAAGAGTATTTGCATATAAAGTGTCATTTCAAAAGACAGACAAGTGAATTTGTGGATGCTACATAGTTAGGTAGGAGGAAACCAGCTTAAAATAGAGGAACTGAGAGAAGTCAGGATTGAGGGATCCTATGACACAAGGTTACGCTCTGAAAATTTAATCACTAGCTTTCAAATAAAATATATCCTAAACAAAAAAGTGAGATCCAGAACTAAGTATAATGCAGGGAACAGGAAATGCTGATTTAAGTATTGTGTCCCTAAGCTTCTCAGGATCATCCTGGGAACTGTCAGCAGACAGTTCACAACAGCATGAAGTATGCAGATATCGTGAGTACGGCTACAGGCTTCCATCCCTGCCCTTGAACAGGAGCTTGCTACACCCTGAATCTGTTAAATCCTGCTGTTTTATGTTCCAGTCACTTTGGTGAAGACCTTCAAAATGACTTCTATATGTAATTAATTTTTCTGATAATTTTTCATCAACACATTTCAAAAATCTACTACAGACAATGGTTAAGATCAGCCATCTTTGTCACGCCCATGAAGTTGTCTGCAGTGCACCATAACAACCTTACTCTATGTGTTAAATTACTGACAGAAGACCATAGACAGTACTGAGACAGGAGACCTGTTGATCATGTTTCTGAGCAAAGACGAACGTTACAGTTCTTCTTGGATCTCAGCAACCAACCTCAGCTGACACCGTCTTCACTTGAAGACAGCAGAACACTGTTGTGATACTGATTGGTTTGTGTTTTACACATATTTTGTCCAGTGAGTTCTATAGTATCAGTCTGATGGCATTTGAAAACTTTTTTTTGAGATATTTATGCTTTTTATTTCTTTTTTAAAAAATTTTCAAACATTGCCATGGAAAGCAATGTGTCCAGAAAGTTTCATGGCTATGAATATGACCCATACAAAGGAAACATTATGGTGGTGGGGAAGGGCTTTAATTTCTGTGACATCTGACAAGCTGTATTCTGGCTTTTTGAACAAATTCTTTGAAGTATTTTGTTCAAAAGTTAGTTGGTCTTTTAGGGTTGAAGCTGTTCAGCCCCCACAGACCACATGCAAATGGGGTTGCGTTGTTTAGTGGCTGGGCAAAAGCTATTTCTCAAGATGGTGTCTACATTACAAGCCCCTAAGTTCCTCTTCTAATAAAGACCAAGTGGTGTGCCAGTGAAATTGCAGCTTTCCATCAGCTAATGTTTCTTAAGCATCTAATTCTCTTCTTACCCTGTCTATGGAGTGAGAACCCCTCTCCTAGCTGTTCCTGCTGGGGAAAGACAGCTAGATAAAGGAACTGCTGAAGCAAATCCCAATCTTGCTTTATGTAAAGTTTTCATTTTTCTGTCCAATATCTGACAATCTTTAAATTTGCTTAATAAGAATAATATTTATCCTAATAATATGTGAGCTTACAGCTGTAACGTCGAATTCCCACCACCACAAACTTCAGGTCAACATTGATTTGACTCTTTACATTTCCAGAAGTTGTTTGGTTCACCAAATGATATAAAGGCACACTAATGTATTTAGCTTTGAATGCTTGATTTTTTGTTTGTTTTTGACACACCAAAAAAATCAATTTTTAAGCAGCAAATTTCAGCTTGATAATAGTGCATAAACTAAATTTGCATGAATTAACCTAGAGGGCATTAATGAGTCACAGATTATTTAAGTAAAAATCCCTTTGTCTTAGGTTGGCCTAAGTGAAACTGTTCAACAAATACCCACATGAATTCAGGATTAGAGAGCAACTCTTTCTGTTTCGTCTGCCTCTCCCCTAGCGGATAGCGCTCACAGGATATGCTAATGCTGTCCTTATTACATAGCCTCTGACTCTGCTTTTAGGGAATTAACATCACAAGCTGGAGTGAAAGATCTCTGTCTGAAAGCCTCTTTGCAAGCTCATCTGAAAGGAGCAAACATAACTCTACTGTGTGGTCTGGTTTGGAGTATTTGCAAACTTACAAGGGAACCATGGATGTGTACAGTACGATACGGCTGAACCATAGCATTTCCACCAGAAAACATGGCAGGGTCTAGGGCAGGGGTCCTCAAACTTTTTAAACAGAGGGCTGGTTCACTGTCCCTCAGACACTGTCAGGGGCTGGGCTGTAGTTTAGAAAAAAATGAGCGAGTTCCTGTGCACGCTGCACGTATTTTATTTGTAGTAGTGCACAAGAAACAGGAAAAAGAATGCAGTATTTAAAATGAAGGACAATCATAACCAACAAAAACAAATAATATTTCAGTGTGCGCTTCCCACTGGTGCTGGCTGGTTTGTGCTGCCTGGCTTGTCCTGCCTGGGAGCTGGAGGGAGGGAGGGAGAGACAGGGGAGCCACCCACCTTGCTGATGCCGCTGCCCTCCTCCTCAGCCCAGCTGCGCAGTCGACAGGGAGTCATCTACAGCTGCTCGGTTTCCTCCCCAACAACCCCTCGCAGGCCACATTGGAGACCCTGGGGGGACTGTATCCGGCCCGCGGGCTGGGGTTTGAGGAGCCCTGGTCTAGGGTGTTAAAATTCAAAGGCTGAATAGAAGGTAGTGAAAGCTGTGAGAGAGGGGACAGGAAAGCAAAAGGCATCTGAAGCTGGGCTAGCTTCCAAGGGCAAAACAGCAGCGATTGATGATTAACGAGAAGACCACGTAGTATCTTTTTGTTTGTTTCAGGATTTCTTATAGTATATTAATTAGTTTATTGTGTAAGGTGTCTACATCTTAGAGAAAGCCTTAGGAAGCATTTGGGTATTACTCATTACACATCAGGCAACTTTTCAGGTTGTTATTGTCTGACGACTCCAACATTCTCCCAAACACTGGATGTACTCGTAAAAGGCAAGATGTCAGTAATATTGACAAAGTGCCCTGCAGAGAAGTTGTCAGCATTTCAGTGTCAGGCAACAAGCATCCCTCTTGCAGCGTAATGTATTGATGCCTGAGAGCCAGCTACCTGCCCTTTTGTTAGCACAAGGGCATTCACAAGCTCTGTCAACAGTAATGAACATGACAGGGGACTGACTGGGGGATACATGCCATTGACAAGGTGCCCTTCCTTACCAAACAGTTTACAGCCACTGGGTGAGCCAGTGAGTGTGCTAGGGCCAACCTCTGACTTCAGACTGCCTAGAACTATTCTTCTTGTTCGTGACTTGCAATATTACAGGTATGATGTCTCCAGACATTGTTTTGCATATGCTGTATCTTCTTACAAATGCAGCTCTGGCCTTAAAACATTAATCAAACTCTCTCTCCACGGTGATCAATGAGGAGACTCCTTCACAGTAACTCAGTGTGTTTGATTAATTTTGTGAACATGTAATTTACTTACAGCTTCATCTGACATTAACAAAAGTATATTTGAAACAAGGATTGTATTGTAAGCAAAACCACCTTTCCAGTTAGGCATAAATTGGGAGACCAACATGGAGTGAATAGACTAGTGCTCACGACATAATGAACTGCAATGAGTTTGGAAATGCTCTCCTAGCATTATGAAACTGTCGGCTCCATGGATTTATAGTACACTGGAATGGGAGACACCCGAACAAACATTTAAAGCATGCAGGTAAGTTTTAAGTTGTTCACACTTCGCAGTGTTTTGAGATGATTTATCAATTTATTTTCCATTTTACCTGCACTCTCTTATTATAAATTCAGATCAAAAAGGCCTCCTGTACATTCTTAACATCCTCCTCTGCTTCGAAACACTCAGAAGCCAAAGCAGTTGCTGAATTGCATCCACTATTTTGTGGAAGAGGAACAGTTTTTGTATTGTGGTTACTCATCCCTTCCAGAGATGAGTTTTCAATTTTCAGGCTTTTTTTTGTTTGTTTGTTTGTTTTTTATGGGAAAATGAAACCACACAAAAAATGCCACATATTTGAAGCTTGACTTTCTCACCAGCTGTGTGGCCTTTTGCTTGCCACTTTGCATAATGGCTACTGGTGGCTGTTCTAGGGTCAGGGAGAAGGGCTGGCTCTGCAAGATTGTTGCTTTGGAGGAAGACTCTGCAAAGCAGCTTCACCAGGAAAACAAGCACTATAAGAAAATTGCTTTGTTTGACCAGATTAACTTTATACCTGAAACGCAAGTGAATTTGAATTTGCTTGAAGCAATTATAATTCAAAACTTCAGGGTATAATTAAATGGCTTTGGTTGGGATGAATGTGCTCTCATGGTAATTCTACTATTAATGAATTTTACTAACCCCTGAAGATTTTCACATCAGAGCTGGGTCAGTTGATCTGGTTGGGATAATTTAATTTCTTTTCTTTTCTTATTTGTTTTGTCAGGTGGAAAAAATCTACAGAAAACACATGCCTGTTATTTCAAGGAAATTGTTAACATTCTGAACAATTTCCATATTTAATAGATCTCTCCACACATGATACTCATTCATGAAGTCTTTTGAGGATACTCTATTCACATCAGGACAAAATAGAAAACAACTCTTGCTGGTATGGAGTCATGTCACGTGATGTAATGACATTCAGGAAAGATATGCTAGACTGTGTCTTGCTTGTCATGATTTTTAGTCCTTTAACAAACATTGTATTTCAAGGTGTAAAAAACTGTTACAAAACAACTTTCATCTACCAATTTCTACCATAAAACTGAAAAACCACTAATAGACCATTGATGATGTGGTGTAGAAGGGGACATCATCAACTTCTGAACACTGCTGCATTGAGGATGTACAGTAGGTCAATGGTAGAATTAAAACCAGAAAAACAGGACATAGTACAGAATGACATGTCTGGCATTTTCACACTTGCCCTGTTTTCTGAAGTATTACTTTAACAACCTGGCACTTCACTTAGGTTTGCATGACTTGATCTCCTACTGGTCTTGGCAAGAGACCATCAGAAACCCTAAGACTTCTGCCTTTGAGTGCCAGCTGTCTTTTACTGGGTAACCTGAAAAGGGAAATGAATCCATAATCGTAATCCGTAATCACAGCCCCAGAGACTTGTTCTGTTTAGGGAGAATTACACCACCTCCATGAGCAGTGGGGATACTCATGTAGAAAGCCTTCCCCCTTCTAGGTACCTCAGGAAAAACAGATCCTATTCTAAGATAATTTAATTCTATTACCCCACTTTTTGTTTCCAGGAAGAGAGCTTCCTGAACATCTTAAATATAACAGAAAAAAACCCTAAGATAATGTAATTAGGAAGGTTTGATAATTATGTCTGTTAGGACGGTTGCATCTGGTTCTGCCTTTGAGTCATTTAAATGAACTGTGAAGATGGAGCATTTTTTTTTCTCCCTTCCTTGCATGCTCATTGTATCTAATTGTTCTCAGAGAAATGGAGACTTGCTCAGCATTGCAAAACAGTAACGTGAATTTGTTTCATAAATTTGGGGCATATCTATAGATACACGTAGCTTCACACACCAGTGTGGAATGCTTGGATCTCATTTCCCTGTTTTTAAGATACATCAATGGGAAGTTTAGTCATAATCAGGGAATGAACTTTTAAGCCCTCCTTGACAGTTTCTGGAGAGTATGTAAAAGTATTCATTTCCAGCTCCTACCATCATGGGAAGGCTATTGGGACTGCAGATCTCTCCCGGGCCATTTGCATTGGCTTATCTGATTAGGCTACATTAATATTTCTAGCATATGGTTTTCTTAACTGAAAGTAATTGATGTGCGGGAACTAGAAACATATTAGGAATGTGTGTAGTGCAGGTAGTTTCCTGAATGAACATGAAAAATCATCACATCTTATTAGCTGCAGTAACTATGATAATATTAAATTGTCTACTTTGACAAATACAAGTGAATATATGTGTGTGAATCTGTGAGCAACTGTGAGGCATGCTCACTGTATCTGACTGTTCGCAGAGAAATGAAGACTTGCAAGGCAGGTGTAGTTTTGTTAATTTATATGCTGCAGCAACAATCCCTTGATACAGAGATAGCTCAACACGTTTGTATCTTAAGCAACGGCAGCTCCGAGGCTTTTTAGCTGTTGGGAATGTCAACAGAAAGTTTTTGGAGCAGGGTTTTGCATTTCTGCCTGTCTGTGTTTATAACACAATGGTCTGTACTTGGCTAGTATGGCTATGAAGAACACTAAAAGTGCAAAATAAGGGTTAAACTATAAGTAATAATTACCATTCTCTTATCTGGTGTGATATGTTTTCAATTACATAATAGTTGTATTCTCCAAGTAAACTGGATACTGCTGGCTGGACAATGAGCTTTTGTTTGCTCTTCTGAAAGAACTGAGGTTTCTGAAATCAATATTTTGTGAGAAAAGGCTCTAATCTTAGCAGTGGGTTCTTTGATCTCATAATATATTTAGCTGAGCTATCCCGTACAGACTGTTTCAAGCAGGATATCAGAACAATTCAGAAGTGAAAGTGCTGAGCCTTTTGCTTGAGAAGGCTGAATTCAAGCCACTGCTACGTGACCTCAGTTAAGTCACCAGATCTATGAGTCCTGTTTCCTCGTCCCATCAAACAGGAATAAGTGAGGGTTTTTTTGATCTGTCTCGCGGGGTAATTGGGCATCTAAACGCATAAGGAATGGTTGAGGGCGCTATAATAATAGCGGCCACATAAGTACACGATGCTTCAGTGGGGAAATGGAAATGTTGGCACTAAGGAGTATCATGCTAAAGTAATGATTATTTGGACTTCATGTGCCCACTTCTTGTCTTCTATCAGTGATGAAAACTGTGTAATGATATCGTGACAAAGTTCTGTTTTAAATTCCATGTGCCCAAGGCTTAAACTGTGAAATTACTGTAGTCACATCTGTAGTGCATTTAACCTAAAAACCACTGCTGTTCTAAAATACAGTTTTAAGGATTTACATGGATGTAAAAGGCTTTATGCAATGCTATTGATGTCCAGCTTCTAATACCCACATTTCATTTCACAAGCATTCATCTACTGTTACTTTTGGTTTATTTGAACTACATTAGGCAGGTCTGAAGAATTCTCAAGTGTGTGTATGTGAGCCAGCTTGTGTTTCTGTGCTTCGTTATTTGCTTCACATTTTTTTGACCTCTTTACAATTTTTAAATTTGAACTATTTTGCTGAAGAAGAGGACTTTTGCTAATTTAAGTCAAGCAAGGATCTGACTATTTTCTCTTTAGTTTAACTCTTTAAATATCTCTAAATCTTTTTATAAATTTTTCTGAGGGCAGTATTCTGGACTGAGAGACATGTTCCGTTCAGGTTCCTGTTCCACAAAGTTCTCAAGCAAGAGTAAGTCATTTAAGAGCAGCAGCCAAGCAGGACTTTAAAAGAACTCCAAGCATCTATATGTCTGTTTTTATGTGTTATGTCCCAAACTGCTGTTAAGAAACTCTTGCACTAAGGTTACATTTATGGGAATGCAAATTTTAGGGACAGAATACATTTCAGGGCTTGAATAGTCTAATAATGTGTATAGAGAGAGCAATATGTTACCTGGAACTTTTCCTCCAGGTCATGTTTTTGAATTTGTGGTATAATGCAACCGCGGCATGGGAAGTAGTATTATAGAAATAATGGCAATTAAAAATTTCTTGTTGTTTCTTTAGTTATGGAAGATACCAAAACTACAATTAGGAAACGCATACTTTTGTCCTAATACAGGCTGTATTTATGCTGACAGGTTCTCAACTAAACTTCTAATTATGAAGGGCATCTTCCTTTTTTTTTAAAGTGTACTTTGTATTAAAGAAAAGAATTCATAAAGAACACCATTTTCATCACAAAATAAGTGTTGCTTCAAAGATTGGAAAAAAACAACCAAAATGGCAAGAGTTTTCTGTATTTATTTAAGTATTTAATAGCCCTATTTAAAATATGAGAAATTATTTTTTTATGTCATAATTTACATTTTACTTAATTTTTAACTTTCGTATTGGAAAAATTAAAGAAATAGATATATGGGGATGAAAATGTTTCTCACTATCATCAATCTGTGCCTAACAAATCTGGGGCATACAAAGACTGTATATGTTACAAAAATAGCAGTACAAGAGATTAAGGAAATAATGTTCTTATGCATAACCCTTGTGACAAATTTGCAGAATTACCTTCCAAAAGAGTGGATCCATTGCTCAAGAATGTTGATAGAAGATGAGAGACAAATGAACCCAAGATTACAGTACCTCACTTCTGTCTTTGAAAGGATGGATCGGATGACCTAAATTGGTCTGGCATGAACCGTCCTCCTGAGGTAGGTGACTGTCTCTTCCCAGCCACTTAACTTTCCAAATAGTTTCTGTGATGTACTCTATAAAGGTCTGAAAGCCTGTGACGCAGAAACATCAGGGCTGCAAATTCAAGGGAACTTTTGTTTTCTAGGCAGCAGATAGATTTGATTCCTGGTAATTTTTCAGTGACTCTGGCTCTTGAGGATTGTTTTCTCCCAATCAGCTGATGCTGCTACCACATCTCTGTTCTGTATCATAGTCAGCATCTTGTCTAAACAGGCTATTATGCTGAGCCCTCACTCACAGAAGGCTGCTACCATGGAGCTGACAAGAAACCAAATGGTAGGCTGGAGAACTGCCAAACATCTCCTTTCCAGCACAGCCTGAAGGAACCTTTGACATTTTTTCACCAGCAGGATGGGAAGACATCCTTCAGGTCTAATCTCACCATCCAGTTGTCCCATGTTGAGATGTCACTAAGGAGATGGAGCCCGTCTTGCAGTGTATATAACTGATAGAGCACTCCAGCATCCAGTCTTTTCAGATTTATCACAGGTTAGTTCTCCTTTCTCTGTCCTTTCAGACACCAGGAACAAATTCCTTGCAGATATTGGTTGGGCTGAGAGAATTTTTACCGTTACTTGCTTTCTCATGAGGGAATTCAGTGATTTCTCATATCAAATATTAGTCCGAACTGTGGGAAGAAATCTGGGAAATGAGTATCTGCCAAATTGTCAGTGTTGAAATTGTAGACTTCAAATTTTTCCAATGTCAGTACCAAGGTGCACTCAGTTGTTGCCACTTCACTCATCTCTCTCCTTGGCCATTGGAAGGGGCTAACCATCTTTTGTCTGGGATAGAGTTAATTTTCTTCGTAGTAGCTATTATAGGGCTGTGATTTGAGTATGTGATTGTTGTAAACTCAAGGGTGTTTTAATTACTTCTGAGTAGTGCTTCCACAGAGTCAAGGCCTTTTCTGCCTCTCACAGAATCCCAGCAGCCTTGGTTCACAAGAAATTGTGAGGGAACACAGCCAGGAGAGATGACCCCAATTCATATATTTGATACTACACAACGTCATGCTCAGCAATAAAAGCTGGGGAAGGAAGAAATACAGATGGATGCTCAGAGTGATGGCATTTATCTTTCCAATAACAAGAAACTTGTGATGGAGGCTGTCTTTCCTGGAGATGGCTGCACACCTCTCTGACAATGAGAATTAGTACAGTCTACCCTCAGTTTGCTTTGCTTACATGCACAGCTTTCGTTTTACCTAGTAAATTGTTTTTGTCTCAGCCCACATGTTATTCTCCTTTTTAAGCTTCAGGTTCTGGACACTGTTGCAGTTTGAGAACTGCTAGAAATTGTAGAAGTGCTTTCATGAGGAAGAAAAGTTGTGTTGTGTTCTGGGGGACCTGTCCCTGGTTGCACAGGTCACAGGACCCTTCCCCGGAAGCATCTGTGCTGTGACCTGCCCCTGAAAGGCAGGCTAGGGGGAGCCTATAAAACCGGGGCAGGGTCTTTGTTCGCCCATTTTTCGCGGGCTGTGGCCCTGAAGGGAGCACCCCCTCCACCGCCCTGAGGAACGGGTGGTGGGGGAGGGGTGGGAACTGCGGCTCTGGGGGGACAGCGGCTCCCGAAGCAGCCGCAACCTGCCGCGGCTTCTGAACAAGCCGCGGCCCCGGCCCTGGACTGACCCCACTGCCGGCGGGCACCTGCCACCACGGGGTCTGGAAGCGACTCTGGCCACAATTTGCCGCGGGTGCGCGGTCCTGCCACATCGCGGCTTCTCTGCCTTAGCACTGCGGCCCCGGACCCAAGAAGCAGTGCCCCAGACCGGAGAAAAAGCCGTGGACGCACTGCGACCCCGGACCGAAGCAGCTCCCGCCGCCGCAGCAGCGCGATGCCACCGCTGCTCGCCGCCGCACCGCGCCCGGACTGGAGAAGCAAGACTCGTGCAGAAATGCCATCATGACCCCTCCACCATGGACAGCCTTCAGCATTGGTGAGCTGGGCTACTCCTCTTCCCCCTGGAGCTGAGACAGGGGAGGGAGAGGAGACGAGAGGAGAGGAGGTCTGGAAGACCCTCTCGACCACGTGTGGAGTGTGGGGGGGTGCGGCCCTGCTGACGCCATGCGGTCGGTCTCCATGTTGGACCCCGCACACGGCTGGGGCCCTGGGACTGGGCCGCCGCCTTTTTGGAAGGAGTGATCAGCAGGAGGAGAGACTGTCATTTCTGCCGCTGAGAAAAGACTGGCAGCGCTTAGGTTTGGGGGAGAGCTCCTTCATGCTTCACTAAGGAAAGCAGGAGGACTGGAGAATCCTCAAACCTTGGATGTGAGAGACAGAGACTGGGTCTTTTGAAACGCATGCAGCTGCATAGAGGGATGCAGGTGTGGGCGCTGATCAGTCAGGCCATCCCTATGCGTTGAGCTGGAGAAGCCACGCTGAAGTGCATGCGGCTGCACCGAGGGATGCAGATGTGGACGCTGAGAGACTCAGGCCATCCCGAGAGCATTGAGATGCATGTCTACTGCACCGAGGGATGCAGGTGTGGGCGCTGAGAAACTCAGGCCATCTCAGACTGACATGCTGTCTTTCCCAGGTCTCTAAACTAGAAGAAGATCCAAGGCCCAAACTGGAGTGGTTTCCCTTCTATTTTCTCAGGTTCTGTGAGGGCATTAATGACACAGTTTGTGTGCACTGACTTGCATATCCTTTTCTGTATATAGTTAGTGTTAATAAACCTTTCTGGAGTTTCCCTAAGCCATCGATTGTCTGGTGAATTTTATCTGAGATGCCATCGAGACCTCACTGCTTTGCTTTCCTTTCTTTGATATTGAATTGTGGTCCTGAACCCACCACAAAAGTGGTGCCGAAACCCAGGAGCAAAGCACTTTGAGTTTGAACCCGCTACAGACACTCTGTCACACAAAAAGAAAATCTACAAGGAGTGGAAGGGAGGACAGCTAGAGTGGGGGGTGTGTAAGGAAGCTGCCCAAACAGCCAGAGATCTGGTTAGGAAAGCCAGGACACAGTTTGAATTGGACCTAGCCAGGAAGGTCAAAGGGAACACCAAGAATTTATACAGGTACATGAATGGTAAAAAGAAGTCTAGGGAAGTTGTGGGGCCCCCCAGAAAGGAAAGAGGTGATGTGTTTACAAGTGACATGGAAATGGCTGAGTTTCTCAAGGACTTCTTTACTTCAGACTTCACTGCAAAGGCCTCCAGCCACACTCCTGGAGTCATGGAAGATAATGGCAGAGACTGCAAGGAAGAACTGTCCTCATAAGTGAAGATCTGGTTTGTGATCACCTGAATAACCTGATAAGTTTCAAGTCCATGGGACCCAACGGGATACAGCCACATGTACTAAGTGGGCACAAGCCAAACTCATGGGGTTCAACAAGACCAAGTGTAAGGTCCTGCATCTGGGTCAAGGCAATCCTAAGCACAAATACAGGCTGAGCAGGGATTGGCTGCAGAGTAGCCCTGAGGAGAGGGACTCGGGGGTGCTTGTGGACCAAAAGCTCAACACGAGCCGGCAGTGTGCACTTGCATCCCAGAAGGCAAACCAGATCCTGAGCTGCATCAGGAGAAGGGTGGTCAGCAGGTCACCAGAGGGAGGTGAATCTTCCCCTCTACCCCGCTCTGGTGAGACCCCACCTGGAGCACTGCGTCCAGTTCTGGAGCCCGTATTACAAGAAGGATGTGGATGTGCTGGAGAGAGTGTAGAGGAGGGCCACCAGGATGATCAGAGGGCTGGAGCACCTCTCCTGTGAGGCCAGACTGAGACAGCTGGGGCTGTTCAGTCTGGAGAAGAGGAGCCTCCCAGGTGACCTTATTGTGGCCTTCCAGTATCTGAGAGGGGGCCTGCAAAAAGGCTGGGGAGGGGCTATTTAGGATGTCAGGTAGCGACAGGACTAGGGGAGATGGAGCAAAGCTGGAGATGGGTAGATTTAGAGTGGATGTGAGGAGGAAGTTCTTCACCGTGAGAGTGGTGAGAGTGGAATGGGTTGCCCAGGGAGGTGGTTGGGGCCCCATCCCTGGAGGTGCTTAAGGCCAGGCTGGATGGGACTCTGGCCAGCCTGATCTAGGGTGGGGTGTCCCTTCTCATTGCAGGGGAGTTGGAACTGGATGATCCTGTGGTCCCTTCTAACCCTGACTGACCATATGACTTGGTCTAGGTGATCCTGCTGTGGCAGGGGGATTGGACTAGATGATCTTTCAAGGTCCCTTCCAATCCCTAATGATTCTGTGATTCTTTGAAATTTGGCATTTTATAACTTCTCCAGCTCGCTGACTTTAGGGATGCCACTGTCCCTAATCCAATACTTTTTGATCACCAAGATGAGGCTCATGAAAAGAGAAAAGACTTGCTTTGTCTATCCTTTTATCCAGAATGCCTGAATTGTGCTATTGATTTATGTTAACGGACATTTGAGAAAGCAAACACTTTGCACCTGAACCACACTGGGGTTAGTATCTGTTAGTTTCCTTACTTTCTATACTTCCAATGGAGACGTTCTTTCATGTGTGTTATCTACACAGCTTTAATTCCACGTAACAGAGGATATGGAGGAAACTTCCACTTTCTTGGCCACTGAAAAGAAGCGTGTGATTAACATTTGCAGCAGCAACGTTTTGAGCCTTTTTTTTCCTCTTTTGACACAGAGAGATTCAGTCACAGTTTGCATAAAGAGCAGCAACAAACAACAATATTTTTGATCATCTAGTAAGCGTAAGGACATTCCTGTAGCAAGTATTTATACTCTCAGGTTATCATTCAACTTTTTGTAAATCAGGACTGAAGACATGAAGACATCCTAACTTGCACATGAGTCTGGTTAGAGGTAGTATATAATGGATTATTATTTTTACTTCTACTTTCAAGTCCTGATGTTTTCTATCATCATGGGACACTTTATGACCCCTCTGTTATCTTTAACATCCAGCAAGAAACAAACATGGTCTTTGCTTGATTTGTAGAATGTTTTGTATTTCATATCTGTCCAGAACATCTGGGTTCTCAGATTATTTTTTTTTATTATTTTTTTTCCAGATCTGGAAGAAAGATGATGGTGTTGGATTTACTCCATGACTCCTCTCTCTGATCCATTGTTTGAACTATCATTTTTATTGGACAGTCTCTGTTCAATAAATTTACCACATCAGCCATCCATCCTCAAACTTGATTTTTTTGGACATGACCTTCCTTTTTCTACATTTCACAACAAAGAACTCTGAATAATATGAGAAGCTTACCTAATAGAATTGATTATCTCAGAGGTCTGCTTTTTTAAACACAGCTGCAGTTCCCAGTCCTGTGTGAAACGTAGTTTGACAGCAGCAAAGCTGATCATGAGCATATAGTACCTGGTTGCCACATGTGCGAAGAGATTCTGATTCCTCTGTCGGAGGAAGTTCTGTTGTTAACATAGAGGAAATCTTTGTGTCTTCTTTATGATTTTACATTCTATTGATGTGACCAGCTTCTATAGTTTGCAAATGAAGAGTATGTTCACAAAGATAAAACAACATGTGGCTTCCATTTTTTTTTTAAGTTTTCTTTTTATTGCCTGCATATATCACGGCCTTTCCAAAGGTTACACTTACTATGTGCAAAAAATTGTTCCTTTTACAGTTCTTTCTTTGAAATTAATCCAATTTGCTGTAGTAAATAACTTTATTCCTCCTGCATATAGTCAGTCTTTTTTTCCTATGAATTGCTCATCTGTTCAGTAACTAAACCAAGTTACCAAGCTTACTGTGCAGACTCGTGAGAACAGCCTCTACCTGTACTAGATAGATCCCTTGAGGGCTCATTATCTCTAATACAGGACCAGAAGACATGGATAAGCTCCTCCCAGGGCCGGCAGCTGCTCAGTATTGGAGGCAGGTCAGTTTTAAGTGTAACTTTTCGTTCAAGCGAAACCAGTTTGTGAAAGTTATTGATCTGCAGGATAAGAACCTTGGAACATTGTGAAAAGATGCTTTCAGCGTTGGCTTTTGAGCCTAAAAGTAGAGACTCTTCTCAAGGAATGGAAGGACATGCCCTGGCTGTGCACTGCTGATGCTGCTGTTTCCCTGGATCTGCATGTGGTGACGTTTTAAAGTAGCCTGGCATTACAGCATTGGCTCTGTGTGAGCCTTTACTCTCTCCTTGCTGTGATCCTATGCTCCTGGCTCCCACTGCCAGAGCATATGCGTGCTCCCCATGGTGGTCCTTCTGTCCACTACACTCTCCAGTTCTGATCCAGTGTTCTTATGCTTGTCTTAGCTGAAATGGATCCTCAGAGACTACCCGGACTTTTGAAGTCTGTAGCTCAGGGAATGTTTTTTCTGTTTTCAGAGGGCAATGGCAAAATCTTACTTTCTCTACTATGACTGCATTGGAGAGCTAGATTTTTACTTAAAGTTCCTGTATTAGGTGCATTGGCTAAGGTGAGGTGAATAGCAAATACCCAAACAATTTCTCGTTTTCAGCAAAAATTGAAGAATATACATAATTGCTTACTGGTAGTCCAGTTTATGACAGCTGAACGTTTTTAATAGTATTAGAAAGAAAGCATAGGGTCTGAATTTGTGAATCCAACACTAGGATTTGCTTTGCTTTTGAAAATCTCTTGTCTGTACTTCTTTAATAAAATAATGTTGAGCTAATAATCTCCATAACACAAAAAGTAAAAGTCAGTGTAGGAACACTAAGGAAGGAAAAGAGAAGTGAGAGGAAATGGGCAAAGACAAAGTGTCAGGCAATGATGACAATGCAGGAAGGGAGTTTCTGTCAATTTTTTAGAAAACATCGCAATGACACTAGGTCTCTGGATATGACCAAGCATCTTGCAAACAAAAAGACAGATAGAGAGTTGCCCTGAGGAGCTTAGACAAATGGGATTAAATAGATGAGACTGAAGACAGTGGCCTGAAATACAACAGCCTAAATTTGTGGAAATGGTAAAAGATGTGTCACTGAGTTCGGTAGCAGAGGGAAGCTGAGATGCATCATATATCACATGCGCATAGATCTGAAGCTCAGGTTTGCTGTATTCTGTGAAGGTCTTTCTCACCTCAAAATGTAGTGAGAGCGAAGAGTCAGGCAGAGCACAGACCCTAAAGAAATGAATATGACTGAAAACTCTGACAAAAAAGTAGAAAACAATCTCTTTTACTCTGCAATTACTTTTATCTTCCAAACAGTTAAGCTGGTGATGTGAAACATGACCTGCTTCATAGATGTAAAAATAGAAAACAGCTGGTTCACTTTTCATTCCCAAATTAATTTGCCTTCCAAGTCGGTGATCAATCTCCTCTCAAAACAAATCTAACTTAGAGAGTTATCAGAAAGCATTATTTGGTAAATTAAACTATTTTACATGTTTGTTTTTCACTGGTACTCCTCGCTGCAGCTACGTTTTACGAGCACATTACAAGGCTGTAAATGCATCTCCATCAATCTTCTGATCTAGAAGTAGCTTCTGAAGATGTTATTTGTGGGTGTTTCCATTTTTCACTAAAACAGGGGCAATTTTGACAATAAAATTGTCACACAAAACCCATTTTTTCTCTGAAAAACCTATAACTTTCTAGCATTCAGTGTAGTGATGATACTGATACACCTGACGGTGTGGAACCAGCCTTGTAGAGCAAAACATCACCCAGAACCCTCAGATTTTGTATGAGAGTGAGGCAGTTGTTTCACAAAATCATTCCACGGTATGTCTGCAAATGTTTAAGTAATCTTAATGTTTTGAGACACGATTGAGAACGCTCTTTTTGTCTACATACCTCATCTTTTCCTGTAATATCTGTTTTCCTCAGTAATACCATGTGGTACCTGGTACACAGGTTAATTATGTATTATGTAAAGTTCTCTTTTATCAGTTTTGTGTTTGCTGTCTTCCAGGTAGATTTATGTCTGTTGTTTTCCAATTTGTCCACACTACAGAAATGTAGAAAAGTTTTATAAAGTGGGTGACTGAATCCCAAATAATTATCTGTTTTTAATACCTCATTACACTGAGCACTACAAAGCTTTAATTATAGATTGCGTTGTACTGTCACGAAATTAATTACCATACTCTTCCAAATTATTGATTTATATTCTTAAAGGCATCTGGAAAAAAATGTTAGCATTATTCACATCTGCCAAATCACAGCTTTTGTCTTAGTAATAACCAATGCCTGCATTTTCTGCATTTTCCAGATGAAAGGATTAAGCACCTTGAAACTAAAGATCTGTGAAACCTGTGGGAACTGCAGTTGAGTAGAGGGTAAGTACTAATGTATCACATTCCCGCTTCTTAAACCCTATTTGTTACATGTACTTAATTGTCCTATAAATTAAGGAGTTTGAAGGCACATTCTTGAAAATTTCATTCCATAGTGTAATGAAAACTGTGAGACTACAAACATGTATAAAGTCAGTTCAAACCACATAGTGTTCCATGAGCCCAAGTGCAAGGTTCTACATCTTAGTCAGGACAAGCACCATTACACTCTGGGCCTTGAATGGATTGAAAGCAGCCGTGAGGAAAAGGACTTGGTGGTGCTGTGTGGTCTATTGTCTCCTTACATGAGGAGAGGCTGAGGGAGCTGGGCACATTTAGTTTGAAGAAGAAGAGGCTGATGGGGGATCTCATTGTCCTCTACAACTACCTGAAAGGAGGTTGTAGAGAGGTGGGTGCTGGCAATATGTGAGTGCTGCCCAGAAGGCCAAACATACCCTGGGCTGGATCAAAAGAAGTGTCACCAGCAGGTCAAGGGAGGTGATTCTTCCCATCTACTCTTCTCTTGTGAGACCTCACCTGGAGTACTTCTACAGATAGCCTCAGATAATGCAATATAGGAAGGACCATGGCTGTAAGTTTACTCCTTGTTTATAGTTATTAAGGAGAACAAATTTAAAACACGCTTTTTGATATCCTAATAAACGTGGTGAATACAGTTGGGACACACCTGCATATAAAACCAATCTACAATGGCATGTTTAAAATTTAACATATAGTTAAGACTTTATTGTGTATCTTCATGACATTGTTATCAGCACACCAAAAAAGGGAATATTTTGCTGCATATCTTTTTATGTAGCTAGTATAGAGTTAAAAAATGTTTGCAGTAAATGTGTTAGAATTTCTTTTTCACAGATTGGCTGCTATTTCCAGTCTCTAGGATAAATAAATTTAATAAAAAAACATTTGTAGATCTGCCCTTTGTTTAGGTTTCTAGATAAACATAAGAGTAAGAAAATCTGTAGGGAGAGCAAACATTCATATATAAACATGACCTAGAATCATATTCCCATCTTTGCTTGAGATTTACAACCTGCTCACAGTGCTGTATGCTGTGACCAACAGCATAACCCAAACACTTTGCTTTTGATTTAATATTTTATTTTTCTTTAATGCTTGGCCACTGCGGTAATGTAATAAGTTGTGTGTCAGGAGTGAATGAAAAGTCGCGTAACGAGCGTTACTGTCCTCTATTTGGTTGGCATACCGCCATGCGCTGCATTCCTGAACCAGTTTGCGGCGCTCTAAGGGTGTCTCTGCAGAGCGCTTCCGAAACTGTACTTCTGCAGGAAGAGATCACAAGAACGTGCTAACCTTTTCACACACAAATCCCATTGCCAAGAAAAAGACTAGTCCATCACAGACCGATTCTTCTTGGGCAATTTCAGACCACATGGGTGAGGGAGAGGTGTCACTCGGCAACAAATTTTGAAGAAGAGAACTGACAAGTAACGTAGGGTGTAATCCAGCTGTAGTCTCACAAATCTGCATTACTATCAGTCAGTTTGTGAATACAGTCAGATTTCCTTGCCTCAGTGATTTCTCACACTGCAGGTAGTGACGCTACTTATGCACGTGCAGTTGAGCACGTAAACAAGCACTGTATGAACTATGGTCATAACTTCTTATTCACACTGTTTAAAAGAATTTAGAGTTATTCAAGATGGCATAGCTGCAAACGTGTGTTCCTGCACTTGCTCCTAAAATATGCAGGTATTGAATTAGTAGTTGTGACCTCAAATGCCAGGAGACATTTAATGCCAGTTTCAAAGCAGTATATCACTTTTTTTTTTAGACATAATAAACACATTTATTAGAAATCAAGTATATCTAAACACGAGAGATACGATTTTCAAGTGGAAATGGATGCTGAGATCTCGTGTGTGGCAAGGTATTTATTACCTCAGGTGTATCTGGGTTCCAGTATTATTTCTGCATTTCTTTTCACAAAAAAATAGCTCCCCTGTGCCACTTTAAAAGGCCATGGCATCCATTTCATTTCATGGAGAATGAGCAGCTTGTTACCTAGATGGGATAGAATTTATTCCCATGCCCCGATTTTTTTGTTTCCAGCAATGAAATATTTTAAGATGTCTGAAGATATGTCTGTTATGCAATAGGCTAAATGAACTTTAAATGCACTGGACAGCTTTTATTTTCTTTTCTAAAATAAACCAGAAATATTTACCATTAATTAATTATTTCCAGGTGTCTTAGTCATGCCTAAGTTTGTATTATTTTTCTGAGAAATGTTCTGCTCTGAGATCTCAATCTCTTGCATGCACTTGCTTCAACTATTAGAGTGGACTGTACTCTAGAGCTGTAGAGAGGCGTATAGGATGGATCTCGATCTCGCTTCTTCGTCATCATCGGTGTCTCCTTCAATCATTGACAGGTGACCAAAACGTAAAGGTAAAATGTTTGATTTTGTCCAAGAACATTATTTCCTTGTTCTAGCTTCCGTTGGTTTGTTCCATTTTCCATATTTTGATTAGAAATCTAACACACAGCTCTGAGTCTCACTCTCGCAGAACTAATAACCTAGGCAAGTTACATAGCCAAAGGAACTAGATGAAGACATCCTAGAGCAGAAATCTGCCTTCAGATCTGTGAGAGAAGTTGAAGTCATGACAAGTTAAAGCACCCATGATAACAGGAAAAAATAAACCGAGTGAAAACAATCATGTACGTGTCTCAAGTGACATTCTGCTGGAAGAACACTGTAGCTTCCAATAATCCAAAAGCTGGAAAATAGAAGATTTAGTAAAATTTGTATTGACCAAAGAAAATAAATCTAATATTGGAAAGCTTCATAAATTGCTCAGTACCCTACAGAAATAAGCCTTTCTGAACACAGTCAGCAGCTATTTGCTACCAGTCATCATAAAAGTAATTTTGGAAGGAATATAATGTTTTCAAGTAGTTGTTGACCTCCTGATGGTTGGGTGGAAGAAAACCAAATGAAAAATAAAATGTTGAATGTTAAATAATATTGTTTCTGAGCATTGTATACTCAACACTCTTTCTCCTAGAAATATCTACAAAATAAGTGCCAAACCAAAACCATCTCCAGATATAATTTAAATAGATAGAGTAGTTATGGCTGCCATTTATAATCTTCTGCTTAAGCTAACAGATGAAAAAATGAAGAGTATTGACTGTCTTACTAACAGAAGGTATTTCAGCCAATTTTGTGCTTGAAACTGTGTAGAAAATAATATAATTCTGAATGTACTGTTCAGCAACAATGAATTTCCAAGCACTTGAGACAAAATCTCCTGCTCTTCACAGGCAGGATTTTGAGGCACATCATTGGTGCAAATTTTCCTCAGGTAACAGAAGAGGACACTGGCAGGAAAGTTTTGCCTGCACTTTTTCACTGGAACGTAAAAACAACTGTGTAAGGCCACAGTGAATACCCGTTTCTCCAACGGTGAGCAATTACAGACCCCTGCGGAGAGCAACAACCAAACAATATCCCCAGCACGCTTCAACAGCCTTCTCGTGTCACGGTGGCCGCGTCATCCACCTCTTGCCCCTGGTGAGTGAACAGGGTAGCTTGCTTTCACATTTTCAGCACTAAAATCAAACTTTAAGGATCTCCTTTTAGAGAGTCTCCTGTGGTTACTCTCTCAAGTCCTTTCTCTGTGTGAATGCAAGCAATGTGAAGTAGGCCACAGCAAAAGAGAGTAATCTGCAGCCTTGGGATGGGGTTTTGGTATGGAAACTAGGAGGCATTTGGGTGGTTTAGAGAATCCAGAATAAAACAGCCATCGGAGATCCTTCTTGGGAAGACTTCAGTCAGTTGAACAGTGTGATTGGAAATGAAAGGAAAATGTCAAAAACAGTGCGAGTGAGTGTCTTTCCCTTTGTGAGCATTGTTTGAGAAAGGAAAGAAAAACGAAAGCAGAAGGGGTTAAACTGACTGTTAAATAGAAGCACATTTCTTGCACATAAAGTTTTATTGTGAGAGTTGTGTTTATGGGACTAGTGAGAAGGGCTGATTAAATGGCAGGTTAATAAAGGGACAGCATGTGGTTTCTGACCAAGGTGGAGAAAAGTTATAAGGTGGGAGAGAAAAAAGTCTGACTGCAGGCCAGATATGGAAAGAGGAAATCTTACCTCGACATAGCTCATAATCAGGAGGAAACTGTTACACAAGTGAAGAAGAAATATGGCATTTTTCATTGCTTTACCAGCAAGGCTAGTAAATTGTGACTAGTATTGTTGTCAGACTATAGCTAATACTCCAGGTGAATGTGACTTCTGTGTCCCTAAGTTTCAAAACTTCTAGCCCAGCACAAAGGAAATGTTACAATACCATTGAAACCAAATATAACAAGGGCATAAAGAACCAAATGTTTTGTGGGCAACTTGTATTCTTGAAGTTTAAGTCTTACAGAGACAAGCCAGGGGTTTCTAAGGTAATAGGACTGTTGCAGTTTGAAAATTAGCAGAATTTTCAGATGTGCAGATTTGTGCTTTCATGAAGAACAAAAAGTTACTCTCAAGAGCAACCCTTCCCCCAGTTACCTGTCCTGGGGGAGGCAACACTGTCCCGGGGCACCTATCCCCAGTTACACTGTCCCGGCACCTGCCCCGGAAGGGCCTGGCTAGGTCAGCCTATAAAAAGCAGAGCGTGTTCTTTGTTCGCTCTCTTGGGGGCTGCAGTCCTGAATCAAGCACCCCACCACTGCCTGTTCCCTAGGGGGTGGGAAATGTGGGACCCTTCTCTTCTTCGTGGAGGTCGTCATATTACTGGAAGACTTCCTGGATTTGTCTGACCTTGCTAGGACCTCTGGTATGGGTTGTCTATCCTCTATATCATTATTAGACTGGCTGTCTTCCAATAGGGGCTTATATTTATTACTCAGCGGCAACTGGGGAGGTTAGGCAGGCAAGGTTGGTACTCGTCTTCTGCCATAACCCCATGCTTGGCTCCACTCACCCCTTGAAGAATAGCCAAAAGCATTTTGAAAACGTGTGGGTAAGAGCAGGAAGTTGAAGCTGTAAAAGGAACTTTGTAATTGATGTCCACTATTGTTTAATATCTTCATCGATGACATAAAGAGCACAATTGGAGGCACCTTCAGAAAGCTAAGTGGGGCAGTTAATACTGTAGAAGGACAGGAAGTTGGATGTCATCCAGACAGACCTGGACAAGCTGAACAATTGCACCTATGGGAACCTTATGACATTCAACAACAGAAAACCCTCAGCATCAGTAAAAACTGGGGTAAAGGGATTGAGAGCAGTCCTGCAGAGAACTTGAAGGTATTGCTGCATGAAAGGCTGAGCATGAACCAACAATGCTCGTGCAACTCACAGCCCAGAAAGCCAAGTGTATCCTGGGCTGCACCAAAAGAAGCATGGCCAGCAGGGCGAGGGAGGTGACACTCTGCTCTTTTTGTGTCCTAGCGAGGCCTTTGCTGGAGAACTGAGTCCATCGCCAGAGTCCTCAGCACAAGAAGGGCATTAATCTGTTGGAGACGATCAGAGATGGGGCACCACAAAAACTATCAGAGGAATGCAACAGCTCTGCAATGAAGACAGGTTGAGAGTGTTGGGATTTTTCATCCTGAGGCAAAGAAGGCTACAAGAGAATTTATTGTCACCTTCCAATACTTCAGATGTGCTTATAAGAAAGATGTGGACAGTGTGTTTGGCAAGGCCTGTTGTGACAGGACAAGTGGTAATAGTGTTTTAGTAAAAGAGTGCAGATTCAGAATACATATGAGGGTGCTGAAACAATAGCACGGGTTGACCAGAGAGATGGCAGAAACTCCATCCCTGGAAACGTTCCAGGTCAAGTTGGGTGGGACTCTGAGTAATCTGCTTATTGCAGGAGGGTTGGCCTAGATGACCTCTGAAGGTCTCTTCTAACCCAAATGATTCTATGCTTCTATGAAAGCTTATTCTTTTGCAGAGGTAAATCACCAGATATTGTAGGAAGAAAACAGCAAAAAACCATAGTGATGCCATTAGTGTAAGTCTGTGTGATGATACCATTGTATTATGACTGGAGAAGTACAGTAGAAGTATAGATAATCTGATCTTGGATGTGGTAACTACTGCACAATTTGGTAAAATTAGTACAAATTACAATTATCACATCTGCAACCATCTAAGGGCTGACATTTTCTATGCAGCTGTCACACATCTACATTTGCAGGAATTATTACGATTCCAACTAAATGATATGCTTCCATTTATTGTCTTAGATCAGCCTGATGTCTTACTCACTTGGAAACCCCCGCCATCCTCCTCACTACTGAAACATGTATCTGTACATTAGCAAGAATAGGAGTAAATTCATTTCCTTGCAAGCATGGAACCACAGGCCAAACTGTCTAACTCTGATATAACCAAGTTTTCCCAAAGCTTCTGTGTATCTGTGAAGTCTACGCTGGTGTCTGCCAGGCAAATTCCACCTGCTTGCATCTGTGGTACCTGTTCTCTGTTGACGTGGCATTTCCTAAAATACAACCCGGTTTGTCCTACAGTCTTACAGGTGCCTATTTAGCATGGCAAATTGTCCTTTCCAGGCTTCATCTGCAGTTTTGGCAAATACCACCATTTTGTCAGAAATTCGGGACTTTATGGAAATCTAGACTAAACAGAACATAATGACAGGATGCCCTCAAGTGGCAAAATACAAACTCCAGCCAACAAAAATTAAAGGGGCTAGTGTATAGACTTTCCCTGCTGGAAGGCAACCTGTTGGTTCACATAGTCTTAAAATAGTCTTAAAAGAGTATAGGAAAATTATTTAAATAATACGTAATAGAGTCTTTGTATTATGTACAATCCTCTAGACGAGAAATGGGGCAAGAAGGAAGTTCCCAAACATGAAATGTTGTCTAGCTTTTAGCCTACATGGATTGACTAATTTCTTGCATACAGTGTTAACTTCTAATTCTTTCACAAGACTAGTGAATACGAGTTCCTCGTGTTCCTAGGTAGTGGCTATCAACAGGGTAATTGAATATATTTGCATTAATTCAGGCACAAATCTTCTATTTCAAAACCTTACCATGTCAAGCCCTATGAAAGTGAAGCACATTCGTGTACTCACAAGGAAGCACATCTGATGTTCAGCAGGTTCACTGTTCTTTGGCAATACAGCACAGATTTACTCAAATCACTTTCTAAACTCATAGGAAGTTGGCTTGCGTAGGACAATAAACCTGGCAACAACAAAGATTCAGTTGTTGGTATCAATTTATTTTTTTAAGTTCTACTCTCAATAGTAGTCTTCATTCTCCATTCCTACACATACTTCTCCAACCTCTTCCCCCCAGAAAAACCCTTCCCAAACCAACAGAAGATTTGGCTCACTTAATTTCTTTCTTTCTTCAAAGCAGCCCAAAAGGATTTGCAGTGAACAGCACGGCTACGTCGGTAATACACTTAGCTTATCTTACGCGAGATAAACGCAAGGTTTGAATATTCATTGATAACTCAAGTCCTTCCGTGGTTGTAACATAGAACAGAGACAATCTTTGTGGTTGCCTTCATTTTAATATGGTTGGGTTTTAACTAAAAAAATTCTCATCTGAAAAAAACATTGGAAAAATATTTACGAGTGACTCAGTTAATCACAGAATGACAGAATCACAGAATGTTACAGGTTGGAAGGGACCTCGATCCTAAACCTTCTTTAAAGCCACTGTTTTAACTAACATATGGGGTTTTTCTTCTTTAAGTCTGTAATCTTCTTAAAGCTTCCTATTTCCATGAGAGCCACAAGTATTTTCACATAAGTACTTTAAGTAAGTAATTCTACATACATTCATGAGGCTGATGTGACATCATCCACACTGCTTAAGGACAAAGGACTTGTCTTTATTAAAGCATCATGCCTTTCAGTCGTCTTTTGCTGGGCTAAGGCCTATAAAGTACCACACTTTTGCATGAAGGCTGAGAGGTTTTAAAACAAAGTAGATAACCTTATTCTGATCTTCGGAAAAAAGCAGGAAAGCTGTGAAAAACCATTAATGTTACCACAGGTGTGGGAAATGATGCTGGGATTATTCCCTTTTTGCATAGCACTCATTTTCCTGACTCCCTGCTCAGGCAGCTACGTGCCCACATAATGTGGTCCTTGCCCTCTTACTCTCCCCTTCTGACTGGCTGGGTCAGTCTTCACATAAAAGAGCCCAAGTTCCACCTACAAAGCCGTCTCTCTGTCTTTATTTTCATGGCAGACACTTTTATATCAGAGTACTTTCATCACAGTGGCACCCATACCAGAGCCACAATACTGTAGTTAAGGGTCTGTTCTTTGGCATTTCTGTTCTAAAGCACTATTGTATGAGGTTGCTCAGCAGCTAAAATTCCTTCCATGCTGAGCCTTGGCATACAAGTGCTTAGCTCAAAAGCAATTTAATTTTTTTTAAATTTTGTTTTTAAGTCTCCGGTGTCCCTTTAGAAAAATGTAAAGGTGAAAGCCAATAAATGCTGGCTGTCTTTGAGTGATTGCTGGCTTTGTGATGGTGCAGGTTATTTTTACAATGAAATATTGCATGCCATTTGTCAGTAATGTAGATAAAATAGTTTTCAGGGACTATCTGAAATCCTTGAATTGCCCTCTGTGAGATAAGAAAAACAAGAAAAACAAGTAGTAAGTTTACCTTCTGAATGGATGCTACATTTGTTAGAGTGCAGAGGTGCTGTCCTATAATGAGGGTTTTAAACATTACGGTGACGACTGTTTTGGAAGTACAGACAACAAGAAGTAGATAAATATCAGAATTCATTTAATATCACGGGAGTTTTAGCCAGATTTTGGAAACAAAGTAGTTGCCACATTGAATAAAACAGAATTCTTGCCTTCTCTTCCCCTTTATAAAACAGTCCATCTAGGAAGGTTCACTTTGAGGTTTTCATATTGTTCTTTGAAGCCATTGTTAGGGATTGCTTGTGGTGGCAAGGTGCCAGACCGGTGTACTTTTGGTCTGTTCTTGTGTGGTTAAGAATGGAAAGGGTGCCGAGCAGCCTGGTGTGGATTAATGGTGTGACTTTAAATCACTCTTATTTCAGAAAAGGCAGGAAAACACCGAGACATGTGGCATTAGCATGCAGATTTACAGTTCTTACACACCCACAGGTAGTAACAGAAGAAAACAGATGAAACACAAAAAGGATTTTTGGGGCTGAGGATTTTTAAGAGTGACCAAAACCTTGGGGGTTTGTTTTAAGAATTGCTAGCAAACAATACGGATTTCCAGGCACAGACACAAGCAGTAACTGACAGTGATTATTTCAACAGGTTTCCTCACTAGAGACCAGGTGAAGCTGCAGCATCCCAGCAGGACATTCTCCTTGTGTACAAAACAGGACTGAGGGCAGCACTTGCACACTGTGACTCTGTGACGCAACGGGAAGATGAAAAAACAAACAGAGAGTTCAAACATCGCGTCCTGGCACTGCAGTACCTGTCTGAAGATCACGGGTAGAGGGGCAAACTGTGGCCATGAATCGTGGCTTCTTCTCAGCATCAGTTTTGATCATCAACAAGGTGGTTCTTGTAAGTTTCTCCTTCTGTGACCATGTAGCATGAACAGCACCCGCAGAAAAGTGGAATCAATAAACTCAATGGTTCAAGAAAACAACAACCATGAGAAATACTGTCGAAACCCCATATATCTATAGACGTGTAAGAGCTGACTCACTTGCACTACTTTACATTTTACTCGAGACTGAAACAGAAGTATAATTGAAATTCTAGCAGTAGAACTCCAGCCAAAATTTGTTGTTTGCTGGAACAACGAAGGAAACCTTTCTGAATTTCAGCCAGCCAAGCTTTTTTAGTTTTGTTGTGTAAATATCCTTTTTTCAAGCTTATTCTAGTATGAAAATCTGCTCTCTTTTTTTTTACAAAATGTACAAAATAGCTGAAGCAATTAGACTGCATTGCTGTCTAATGACACCAAAAGGTAATTTTCAAACCAGAGCTACTGTATTTCCTGTAGCTATACAATCACAAATTAGTAAACTCTTTAATTAGTGGGCATCTGCTGAAACCACTGGCAAGGTCTTCAAGTACAGTACAGCAGTGTGATCACACTTCTGTAATACTCTCCGTTAGTAAACCTTTGTGTTGCTCACTACCCAATTAGAGATTACTTTTCTTTTTACACATTTTCTCTCACATTTGTGTGCGTTTGGGTGTTTAGGACTACGTGTAGCCTGTAGAAGCAAAACAAGAAGCACTCATTAATAGAGTATTATTTTTGAATTATGAAACTGAGACTCTCTTCACACAGTGGATATTTATGCGGTTCTTAATTGTGCAGCAAATGCAGGTGATAGATGTGTAGAGATTAAAACCTGACGTCAGAATCTCTTGATCTTTAAATTCTAAGCTAGTGGTACTCCTTTTTTAACTAAATCTCTTTAATTGCTGCTTCTTTGAAAACAATGTTCCATGTTTTGCTTTAATAATGATGGACACTCTTTCCTGCCTTACAAGTTAAGGAGACTGATGTGAGATTATTAACAAAAGAAAAAAAGACGTAAGTAATATTTTGACTAAAGGTATTAACTTTACAAAGCAGATGAGTGACTAAATTATATCAGAAAAAATGACAGGACTGGGCCACTGTATAAACTACTGGGAAAAAACTGATAGTGACATCTTTGTGAAGAAATCATTACACTGATTGAGTCATTAAGAATATTCGAGTTCATATGAATTATTGTAAGAACAGAGAAAATAAGCAAATCCAGGTAAGAAATTTTGTAAAGTATGTTTTCTAATCTCGGGGTATGTTTCATGAAAATAGAGATCCTGTTCCAATGTCGGCTTTAGTAACATTTCAATAACATCACAAAACTGTGACAGAGTACGCAAAACTGCACCTTGATTTAGTTTCTTTTGAAACAAAGAAAAAAGGCTGTGAAGGGAAATGTATTTATACTTGGTACTTATTAGTCATTTGTCTTTGCCGTTTCATTGCTTAAACTATTAGACCTTTACATGAGCCAATCCAACATAAAGTAGTCAAGAGAAGGTTTGGTTTGTGTTTACGTTCCAAGCACACACCATTGAACTAGCCACCATATCTATCTGTAGTGTTCTTCTTCCCTCTGTGATTTGAGGGGAAGAACATGTTATCACCATTTACCATTGGCATAGGTGTATCTAACCCTCTTATTTCCAACCTACTATTCACAGCATGGACAGGAAAAAATTAAAATCCTTTACTCATGGATTTTGAAATCAAAGGAGTCCTTTTAATGCGTGAAACCTAGACAAGAGATATCACTTTAGCTCCTTACACCTCACGTGCAGTTAACAAGGCAACACAGGGTGTATGAATATGCCTGGATTTCTAGGGTGAGAGAAAGGAATAGAGAGGTAATTCCACTCTTTTAAAATCTCACTGGGGACCCAAAAGTGAGTGGTGTTTATAGAGCTGATAAGATAAAAATGGTGTGGATAGGGCTGCATTTCTCTGATTACTTGTGTGAGAAAACGTTGTGCACTTAATGCTTGGGAGTGAAAGATTTTGGTTCGGACACACAATTCTTTTTTAACATTTCCAGCTAGGATTTTTACCAGTTAGAAACTTCTGACAGCAGCTGACAGACCGCGAGATGTGAGTCATCCTTCCAGGTAAAGCACCCATATAATGTTTGGCAAGAGCCCTCAAGGGAGAACAACAATGTTGTGAATACATTTGTGGGGATTCTCTATTGCTCAAGAACCAAGATAGCCTTGGAAAATAAATATGAATACTCTGGGTTTTTTCCTCATGTGTTATCACAGCTCATAGAGGGTGTTTAGTGTCTGAGCCTGGAACACTGGCAGCAGAACAAGAGGAGATGTGAAAAGTTTAGCCAAAAAATGTCAATTTTAAATTTAGATGGCTAATGCATTCTCTTGGAACAGAAAACCCATAAAACAGATACAGGACTGTTCTGTGGCAAGGGTGCAACTGCAGAGTGGCAACCATGTCTAGCTGCCACTGCTTTCCTGCCTCACCCTACTTGATAGTTTTGCAAATGTATGCTTTTTTAATCCATTTTTTCTCTCACTTGTGCAGATGCCACTGAAATTATAATACACGATAGTGTTTAATGGAAAGGAATACAAAAACTACTAGGAAGGAGAACAAAGGAATTCAAGTGTATAACAGGTTTCAGTTTCTTTCATAGAGCAGTTCTGGGGTCTACTTACTGCAACTTTTTTGTCTGTAAGGGTGGTAAGAGTTCTATACATTATGTCTTCTGAAGTAAAATCTACTGCAGTATTCATCAATGCAATTCAATTATTTTCCTGTTATGTATTTCAGGGTGGTGCCACGAAGAAATTAAGACTTCCTTAAATTAGACACATTTTAAGATTTTAAGATATAATCACATAATAATAGTAGTACACAACTGACATACACACATTACCAAAATTAGTCCAAAACTGAGCGATGCTTTGTGGATTAAACTGCGTGCTTTACCTGCTGTGAAACACAGAGGTGGGTTTTTTTCCACTTTACCTATGACAATCATTCAGAATAGATCTTTATATCATTTCAGTAGAAAATCAGGTATGGAAAAAGCTGGTTTTTTAAGCTGATGTGGTTGAACATTTATGTCCAACCTTTCCAAAGATTTACTTCTGAGCAAATCAGCTGTCCCTGTCCCCAGCCGTTCCCATGCTGGAGGGGTGGGTGGTTCTCTGTGTTTTGGGCAGAGTAGATGTAAATAGCTGATGAAACTACAGCTTAACAAATGCTTCCAGGTAGCAGAATTATTTTCAAATGCTACTAAAATAGAATTGTGATGTAACTTAAACATCCTTGGGGAGAGATGAAAGGAAAGATCCTGCTGCAGTGTCAGAGAGTTCTGTACAATGACAGTAAATTAGGTTTTGCAAACTATCGTTCCCCGTTTGGATTCTGATCAACAGTCGTGTTTGCTATCAAGTAGACTGTGACATGATCCACAGATAAAGGACAACAGGCTGCAGTTTAGCATCACTAGTAGAAATTTCATCATAGAATCGTTTGGGACCTCAAAAATTGTCTAGTTCTAAACCCCTGCCATGGGTT
The DNA here is from genome assembly GCA_013400115.1 of Rhinopomastus cyanomelas. Classification (NCBI taxonomy): domain Eukaryota; kingdom Metazoa; phylum Chordata; class Aves; order Bucerotiformes; family Rhinopomastidae; genus Rhinopomastus; species Rhinopomastus cyanomelas. The sequence continues at coordinate 41,850 of VXBP01004811.1, read as the reverse complement.
TAGAACTACCTTCCACTAGACCACTTTGTTCAAAGCTCTATCTCACCTGGCCTTGTACTGTTACAGGGAGGAAACATCCACCACATCTCTGAACAATTTGTACCACAACAATTTCGCCACCCCTATAGAAAACAATTCTTCCTTATATCTAATACAAATGTACCCTCTTTCAGTTTAAAACCATTGCCCTTTTCCTATCACTACATTCCTTAACAAAAAGTTCCTTCCCATCTTTCCTGTAGGCCTCCCTCAGACACTTTGTAAAGTCTCCCCGGAGCCTTCTCTTCTCTAGACCGAACAACCTGTCATCCTGTCATCATAAGAGAACTGTTCCAGCCTTGTAATTACCCCAGAGCACTTAGAGGATTCTTTCAAGCTGTCTTCTGTCCACTAACATTTCTCTTTAAGAAGGTAGCCATGGGGAAGGAGGAACTGATGAAGCATAGAGCAGTTTAATTATAATTCATGTAAAAAATATTTTAAACACACACATTATTTCCCTTATCTAGAAGACAACAAGGAAATACAGAAGAACCACCAAACATTCTGTATAACTGTGTCATCTATTTTTCTTTTGAGATTTTTAGTGAGCTTCTCTACAACATCATATGTTTTGGCTTCTCTAAGATTTCTAACAGTATCTTGCATAGCTAGCTGAAGCTTCAGAAGATGAGCGTGCAGACAGATGATGTTCTGAACGTCATTGTCAAGCTGGAGGTATGTACTAAGCAGGATTTCACAACGATGTGGATGGAAGCTACTCAAGAACGTCATTAGGACCTGTCTCATAGAATACAGGCCCTGCTTACTCTGTCTTCACCAGTGCAAGTGACTGCAGGCACACTTCAGTACAGAGCTGGGATTCAGCGTGGTCTTAACACTAGAGAAATAATCCTTAGAAAGATGGATAGTGCTCAGCAAGGACAAATGCAGGATCTAACAGACAGGCAAAATGAGCTGTCTCTCATGGTAGTGGAAGGGTCTAAGTTAGAGTTATGCATCAGAAGACATACAATTCTTAAAAGATCAAAGGCTGACTGTGACCCACAGCTGCCACACAGCTAAGGAAAGGCAAATGATATCCCTTTGTGAAAATAATGTAACTGCAAGATAAACAAAATGACCATCTCAAACTTTGCAGTGTTGGCCAGGTGGATACCTGTCGCATCTTGAACGTAACAGCTTCAAAAGGACTTTGTCTACCAGGGAAAATTTGAAGGAGGGCAACGACAAGGATCAAAGATCAGAGTGATGGCCTTCTTTGAATGTTTGAGTTGTCAGACAAGCTGCAAAGAGGAAGAAAACAAATCATCCTCGTGTTCACTGTGGACAGACTGCAACGGTGACGCAGAATCAGAGTTGAAAGGATCTTTGACATTATCTCCATTGTAAATGTATTCCATATCAGACCTCAATTCATTACTCTGAATGGAAAACTATTGTTCATAGCAGCTACTCGGATGTTTAGAAACCTCCTGCTTAAGGAATCAGATCACAGAATACTCAGAGGACAGAATAAATACCTACACAAAATGAATACACTTTGTATCAAAGGGAGAACTGTGAATGAAGCAAGTAAATTACTGAGTAGGCTAGGAAAAGTCTTGTCGAATTTCCCTTACTTAAGCCCTGAATCTTATGTAAGTCTATACTTAATCTGTCCTTTGTGTTTTGTCTCTCCTAGTTTTGCCTCCTTATAGAAAAGAAAATGACAAACCTATCCTTAGCTGAGTTTATTAAATGTATTTTAAAATATAATCAAAACATGGTCTCTTACCCTCTGTAGAATAGGCAGGAAACCCTTGCCACCTCTGCCCAATTCCCCACGACCGTCTAACATCAAACACAGAAAGAAGAGACGCCTCTTATATTAAAAGGATGGTTTGGTCCGTTGTACACTATTAATCAGTATTTCCCATTTCTAAGTCCCAATTTTCTTACAAATTTTATTGTATTTTTAAAAACCTTGATGTTTATTACAATTCAGTCTTTCTAGATTGTCAGCTTCCTCCTAAAACTTAGCTAGTTCAGGATCTTCTGAGAAGAATAAATCCATCATTCCTGTCAGCCTCAGTAACAAATTTTCATTGGAAGAGGAAATAGATAAACTAACAAAGAGCAATAGTAATACCAGGTGGCCTAAGAGAAAGCACACCTTACAAAGTGTGATCCATACTTGTTTGAACCTTTGTAAGAAGTGGGCTGGCAATGAGAGCTGCACTAACTTTTTCTTAAAGACTCAAACTGCAGAAGAAGCCTTCCTTTACAAGAAAATCGTTTGATCTTTATATACTTCAGTCAGCTGTTCTGCCTGAAAAACCTATAAAAGCAGTTTGGCTACAGAAAATTAGAACAAAATAGTGTATTTTATTGCAGTGCATTTACATTTTCAAAAGAGGATTTCTGAAATCCCTTTTCATATATTCTCTCTAAGCTTTCAAAACTTACAGGACTTTAAAAAATAATTAACATTCCTGCAGTTTTAATTGAGCTGTACATGCAGTTTTACGGAGAAGGATAATTTTGGAAAGATCCTTAAATGTCCAATATATGAACGGTAGTTTGATAAACTTTTGTTTATCTTAATGAGTAATAATTCAGTTACACTCCTAAACAGAGAAGCCAACAGATAACACTTCGGCCATTGAGCAAAGGGTTTTCTATCACATTTGTAGACAAATGTCACTGAAACTCTCTTTGAATGTGTGTTATATGCAGCAATACTTTGCACATTTGAAATTATTAGGTCAAATTATTCAGCAAACGCACTGATCAGGTAGTCCACCCTCCTTCGTAACACCTGAATTAATACAGGCCCTGAATTAATTAGTATTTTAACACAGGTTAATGTCTTTTATCAGTTTGATGGTGGTGTTAGAGTCTGCTGGAATTCTCTTTCCTGGGGAATTTATTCCAACATACTTTTTGTACTGTTTTCCTGTCCAGTATTTCCTAGTTAGTTACTTCCCTTTGCTCATTAAGCTATGTTCAAATACCACAGGGATACCTGGTGTGATGCTCATCTTCCACACAAATTAGTAGTAAAGCTCCTATTGATTTCTCCTAGCAAAGAGGAGAGAATTCCAAAATTTCTGAAAAACCTTAGCGTAGTTAATTTCTTGTTGATAATAAATAATACATTCTGTGAGACCTTCCTTTACGAGATGGTGTCACTAAAGTAGGTACACTTCTGCCTGCAAAGCATTCACTGAGTTGGTAGGCACCTCCAAAAGACCCTGCATTCCTTCAATCCATTTGAAGTAGCAGACTTTAAATACTTGAAAACATCCAGCGTGATGTAAATCACTCTCTGATTTTAAGTCTTGCTAGTGGCTACCAAGTTTCAAATGTGATTTGGAACTTTTCAGAAGTTATTTTTATAGGAGACCGAATAATCTAAGCGTTTCAGAATGAAGTTTAAATTTGCTGTTAATTCAAAGCTGTTTTGCATGAACAGCAAGTTCTGTGGAGTCATAGATTCATGGTCCTGAAAGAGCAACCAGTGGTGCAAAAGAGCAAGTGCAGCTGGGAGTCGGAGGAAAAGAGTGGTCTTGATGCTAGTGACGTTGATTGCTGTTACGCTCTTGTGTCAGTTGGCCACAGTTCCTGGTTACACCTTTAAGTTTCCCTGTGTCTCTCCACTAACTAGGAACAAACCTATTCACTATGTAGAAGGGAGAGAAGACATTGTCCTTTAACTATTGTAATTTTACACTAGAAATTAGTCATCTGGTCTCTAGAAATGCTTCTTTCTCATGGAAACAAGTAAAAGATGAGCAACTTCTACAGAGGCCACCATGATTCCAATTTCTGTTTCTCTGAAGGATGGGTTACCAGCTTAGGGAAAGGATAAGTTGTGTGTAATTGAAGGAGAACATCAGAAGAACCTTACAGATTTTTTTCCTGTGCTTCATACATACCATGATTTTGCAGGGCAAATATTCAGACAATGTAATCATAATGAGGAACAATCTGTCATCTTATTAATTGCCTTTCAAACAGCTGTAGGCTGTTATCAAGCTGCCAATTAGCCTCCTCTTAAACTGGCTAAACAAGCACAGCTCTCTTTTGGTGTCTTCAGAGATTTTGTGCTTTAGGCTCCTTGCCATGTAGTGGCACCCTGTTGGATGATCTTTAGCCTCCTAACATCCTTATGAGCTACAGACTCAAGTTCAGATGCAGTAATCCATACCTGCGTCTTTCAGACATAACTTCCAGCTCAGGAGCATTTAAAAATCTGCTGCATAAAACTTGCAGTTTTCAGAGGTGGGAGAGAAAACAGTTTAAACAGACATTTACAGGGAAGGGGATGCTTTTGCAAGGCACAGGAACCTCAAAGACTATTGAGAAGACAGTAAGGCTTTCAATGTGTTTTGTAGCTGTATTTTGACATTTTGCTTTTAGTTTCCAAATCCTCCTGGTTTCAATTACACAAACATCCATGTATTTGCATTAAAGATGGTATGTGTTAGGTTTTCTTCCATGTTGAAGGGGTTTCTGTAACAAACTTCTTATCCTCCTGCAGGTTACCTCAGTATTTAAGAGATTGTGCCCTTGATTGTGACTATGGTATTTCAGATTAGGCTTTTTTGAAACGTTAACCTAAAGTTTTGCAGCATAAGACTAGTATCAGATCTTTTACTCATTCTTAACATAACTTTTCATTCTGGGTACTTGTTACCTTTTCATAAGTTGCAGCACATTATTAGCTTGGGATCTACCATTGAAATATCGTCCCTTGAGGATCAGTGTATCATAGTTTATTATTATTATCCAGCTATCCCACACTCTCTCCTGTAGCATTACTTGGAACAGTCCTCTTAGAATTCTTCTTACCATGTGGATTATAAAATTACTAAAAGTATCTTGAGCTAACAACAATGACATTGTCATATCACAGAGTGTGAATCTCTGGAGTTTCCCCACTTTTTCGTTGGTGTCACTTAATTTGAATGGATGTGGTGATCTCCTGAAGAATCAGGATGCAAAGGGTTAGCGTAGAATACAGCTTTATTTAATCTTCATTAGTGATCTGGAGATAGAAGCAAACAGCTCATTAACAGAATTTTCATATGCTGATAAATGGAGAGAAGTTATGTACCTGAGGGAATACTGCAAAATAATAAAAGGGCATCCAACAGGGGTTTAACATGTGGACCGAAAATAACAATTTAGCTCGGGAGAGCTTATATTAGTGTAACTCAGAAAATAATTAAAAACACAAATAAGAATGTAAATTAATTCCCTACCTTGAAGTAGAGAAGTGAGACATTGCGTGAGCAGAACTTCTTTTTTCTTATGTGTTAGCAAGTTAAACCAGCAAACTGCACTTGGAGTTAGAGTCTTTTGTCTGTGATAGGCAAAACAGCTAGGGAAATGGCGTAGTTAGAGGCTTCACGCAAGATGCTTGTGCTTTAGGTTTTCCAGTGAGTTGATGAAGTCTCTGATGCACTAGGCATGCTCAGTGAAAGATTCACTAGAGCTGCTCAGGGAAATCTCTGCTTGTCTAAATATCCTCGTTCTTTATTCAGACTGGCAGAAGGTGACTGGATTTAATGCTGGTGAAAGCTGATATGACAATTTGGAATTTGCAAATACACAGCTTGCGTATGCCTACTGACCTTTACTAATCTTTATTCGTTGGTTAAGACTAAGAATTCTGTTGAAACAAGCACCGCGATTGTTGCTAACAAATAAAACTTAAGTATTATATCCCTTTGGTTTGTTAAAAAAATACAAAGCTTCTCCACTATTCCAGTAAGTTTTTTACAGAAGTAGCTAGGAGTGCTATCATGTTTTAAACCACATACATGATTGGGTAAAATCATTAATGAAGTATAACAAGGGTAAGTGTGGAGTCTTGCATCTGGGCAAGAACAACCCCAGGTACCAGTATAGGCTGGGGACTGGCCTGTTGGAGAGTAGTGTAAGGGGAAGGGACCTGGGGGTCCTGGTGGACAACAGGATGGCCATGAGCCAGCAATGTGCTCTTGTGGCCAAGAGGGCCAACAGCATCCTGGGGTGCACCAGAAGGGAGGTGGTTAGCAGATCGAGATATGTTCTTCTCCCCCTCTACTCTGCACTTGTGAGACCACACCTGGACTATTGTGTCCAGTTCTGGGCTCCTCAGTTCAAGAGAGATGTGGAGCTGGTGGAGGGAGTTCAGCGTAGGGCAACGAGGATGATGGAGGTGGAGCACCTCCCTTCTGAGGAGAGGCTGAGGGAGCTGGGTCTCTTTAGCTTGGAGAAGAGGAGACTGAGGGTGATTTGAGGGGTGGGTGTCAGGAGGATGGAGCCAGGCTCTTCTCAGTGTCATGTAGTGATAGGATGAGGGGTAGTGGTTGTAAGCTGGAACATAGGAGGTTCCACATCAATCTGAGAAGGAACTTCTCCCCAGTGAGGTGACGGAGCCCTGGAACAGGCTGCTCAGGGTGGTTGTGGAGTCTCCTTCACTGGAGACATTTAAGGCCCACCTGGATGTGTTCCTGTGTGGCTCGGTGTAGGTGATCCTGCTGTGTTAGGGGGAGTGGACTAGATGGTCTTTCTAGGTCCCTTCCAATCCCTAATGATTCTGTGATTCTATGATTGATTTTAATCCCTAGCTGAACACATTTACATATCAAAAAGTCCCTATAGTAAAAGCAATGATTCTAGGAAGATGACAGTTGTTTATACATAATTTTCATTCCTACATCATGTTCTGTGCTTTATCTCTGTGTAGAATAACATCTCTGTGCTGAAAAATGAAAGTTGTACTGCTTGCTTTGGCTTCATGTAAAGACAGCATTGTGTGTTCCTCAGGACATTCAGAAATGAGCCTGAGGTTTGCCAATGATTTTGAAAGTTAATCTCTATTTAACTTGCATTCAGATAGTTAAAAGTGTAACTAAAAACTTCAATTTTAGTTCAATGCCCAATCATAATACAGGTCACTCCATACCTAACATGTACTGCAGTGGTGTCTTCTCTCCGGTAATTTCCTACCCGGGGGACTTGTTTCTGTGTTATTGTTCTCCCTTGTTTGTTCAACGTTCCTATCAAACTAGAAAATGTTCCCTTTCTATTCCTAATACAACCTTCTTTATCTTCTGCCTGCCTTTTATTAGAGCAAGGTTTACTCCAGTAGCCTTCTTTTCTTCTTTTTCCTCCCTTCTCTAATTGCATGGGGAACTGTTTAGGATGATTCCCTCTGTCTCTAAAGACTCTTTAAGAACAGATTATTTGATCGCAGTGTTTTTGCAGACCCTTGGTAGGAGGTGGCCTAGAGCTTCTCATTTTGGGCATGACTTAATATGATATTCTCCTGTCCTTGTCACTCAAGCATATGTATCACAGCTGTGAAGCTGCAGAACATGCAGGTTTTGGCAGTTATCAAGCTTGCTTTGCATTTGAGGATGATGAGATAAAGAGCTTGTAGCGTCCTGAGACACAAGTGATTGCATATGGTGAAGAAAGGAATAAAATAGAGTGTGCAGGCTTTGACCTCAAGAACACATTTTTGTGTGCCTGGCTGCCTAACCACACACATCTGTGAAATCGGCGCTGCGTGTCCTCTGCAAGGAGAGCTCAGTTTCTTGGTGGTGTTGTGGGATGGCAGAGCATGATTTGGTCAGCTTTTGTAGAGCGCATTCAAACTCGAGAAAAATGAGGACTACTGAGAATATATGGGCTTTGCAGACAGGCAGAGGAGCAAGAGCAATGAAATGGAATTTCACCTAACGCGTGTGGTATGTCTGGAATCTTTATAGGAGATACTGTATTGAAATTGAATTTCTCAGAAGAAATATAGGACTGTCAGAGAAATACCACTGGCAGCATGAGAAGAAATAGCTGCTTTTGTTCCATTAGTTATCTACTTCAAAGCATGAATCGGTCATTATGCTTTAACACCAGATGCCACTTTCCCCTATGCAATTCCACACGTATCTGGTGAGACAAACTTCTTAGCTGTCAAAGACACACACCTTGGAATGGCATACCTATGCATTCAGGGCCAGGTACACTCTTTTTTACCAAAGGGACTCATATAGGTAGGATCACCAAAGTACTGCTGGTGGGCTTGCTTAGCTGTGTTCCCTGTGTAGCAGCTGTGATTGTGCATTTTCAGTTCATTGTTTTGCTTTGCAGGTGAAAAAACTTTCAAAACTGTCAGGTTTGTAACCACACACAAGTTGTCCATTTATCTTTCTTGTGTCAGGCAGCTACAGTGCTTGGGTCATACCGGGTGTGACACTCCAGATCTTTCAAACGTAGCACTGGGAGCTGGTGCTAGTCTGTTAGTGCCTCCTGTGATTGTGGCTCGAGATACTGGCGATCAGCAAGTCTGGGGAAGGGTCTGAAGAGCAAACCTTACAAGGAGCAGCTGAGGGAGGTGGGGCTCTTTACTGTGAAGAAGAGGAGGCTGAGGGGAGACTTCATTGCTGTTTACATCTACCTGAGAGGAGGTTGCAGAAAGGTGGGTGTTGGTCTCTTCTTGCCCTACCACTTGTTAACTGTTAGATGAAATGGCCTCAGGTTGTGCCAGAAGAACTTTAGATTAGACATTAGGAAAGTATTATTCACTGATTCTTCATCAGACACTGGAACATGTTGCCCAGGGTGGTAGTTGATTTGGTGATTCTTCCCCTCTACTCTGCTCTGGTGAGACCCCACCTGGAGCACTGTGTCCAGTTCTGGAGCCCGTATTACAAGAAGGATGTGGACATGTTAGAGTTGAGTGTAGAGGAGGGTCACAAGGATGATCAGAGGGCTGAAGCAGCTCTTCTGTGAGGCCAGATTGAGAGAGTTGGGGCTGTTCAGTCTGGAGAAGAGGAGCCTCCCAGGTGACCTTATTGTGGCCTTCCAGTATCTGAAGGGGGCCTGCAAAAAGGCTGGGGAGGGGCTATTTAGGATGTCAGGTAGTGATAGGACTAGGGGGAATGGAGCAAAGCTGGAGATGGGTAGATTTAGAGGGGATGTGACGAGGAAGTTCTTCACTGTGAGAGTGGTAAGAGCCTGGAATGGGTTGCCCAGGGAGGTGGCTCAGACCCATTCTTGGAGGTGTTTAAGGCCGGGCTGGATGGGGGCTCTGGGCAGCCTGGTCTAGGGTGGGGTGTCCCTTCTCATTGCAGGGGAGTTGGAACTGGATGATCCTGTGGTCCCTTCTAACCCAGACTGACTGTATGACTTGGTCTAGGTGACCCTGCTGTGTCAGGGGGATTGGACTAGATGATCCTTCGAGTTCCCTTCCAATCCCTAATGCTTCTATGATTCTGTGAGATTCCTGGATGTGTTTAAAGGTCATGTAGTTCTGGAACTTAAGGACATGGTTTACCTTGGTAAAGGCTTGGTACAGTTTGGTCAATGATTGGACTTGATCTTGAAGGTCTTTCCCAGCCTAAATGATTCTATTATTTTACAAAGTATCTTCCAACCAAATAAATTAACAGTATTTTGAAGATTCTGAAATTAAAATAACTAATTAGGAAATACCAAGGTTTATATTTAAAGTTATGAATTTTTTTTGAAACAATATTTTTTGCCTTCTAAACTCTTGTGGTCAATAGTTTTTTCAGTCAGCATAAAATCTGAATGCTAAAACCAAAATAGCATTCTTTTTTCCCCTGTCTTTCAGCTCTAATTGTAAAAACAACCTACAGTTCCAAATGCTGAATCTTTTTTATCTCCTTACAGCTAAACCGAGTCTTTGGTTGATCTATGGGCAGCATGCATAGTAACATTGTTGTATAAAGTTCTACCTTGTTGGTCCTTTTAAAAATCCATCCTAAGCTTTTGTCTGGTTTCACATCAGAGATTAGTCATTCTAATACCCATTCCACACCAAAAAAAAGGCAATACTATCTTTTCCCCATCCTCAGCTACAGAGTCTTCTCATCTTCCTCACTCCTATTCATCTGATGCATGGTGAATGAGCTAATGATCACAAAATGATTTGCTTGGGGGGTGAAGGAATTGAAAAGTGTTTCTGTGCTGATATCTTAATCAATGCTCTGTAGAGAAAGAAGTGCAATCACTGGCAGACGGCAAATAGGCATCGTAGGTACTTATAGTGGGAAGGAGTTGCAGAGGAGACAACAGAAGTCTGTTCTGCAGCAGAAAGCATGAAACTTACTTTTAGCATCTGGTCCACAGCTTGCTAGGTTTAATAGAAATGTTCCCATTGTGTGGGAATCCCAGTGGATTCTGAATCTCATCCTTACTGATAATCATGGATCTCACATAATTATTATTTGTAATGCTCATAACTGAATGCCCCAACATAGGTGTGAAAATCCAACAACACACTAGATTGTACTGCCTGTTCTGCTCCTAGTTCAGTCCTGGTTTAGCTTTTCCCAGAGTTTTCAGAAAATTAAAGCAACCCAGGGAAACATTTTACAGAAAAGAGAAGTGGAAGCAAGTTTTATTAACAAGAATAATTACAATAAACAAAAAAATAAAAAGAAGCCCAAACCAAGCTACTTGGTCTGTGTTGTGAAAAGGGTGGGAGCACAGCTCTTGTTCACGCTGAGCAGAAACAAAGGATTGTCCCACCTTGTAACCACTGAGGGAGGAAAAACCTGACTTCTCCACTTCAAGCAGTGCTCACGCAGAAGGAAAGAGGGAAGGAAATTTTAAAAACCGAAATAATAGACAAAAAAGATATGGATGAGGGAAGAGAAAGGGGGGAGGGAGGAGGAGGGAAGATGAGGTTGAGCAGAAATAATTCAAGCCCCAGAGGATTGGATCAGAATAGATGGGAGGGAAAACAAAATAAAAAACAAGGGAGCACATGAGGAGTTAGAGAGGAAGAGAAAAGGCTGGTAAAACGTGCACAGACTTCCTGAGCAAAGAGCACAGGGGCCAGAGGATTCAGGTACATACAGTGAGCCAAGCAGCTAGTTGAGAGGCAGAAAACCAGCCCAGCAATTGCCTCCCTGTAATGGCAAGGCAAGGAATGGAACTGGGACCTCAGGTTGTCTGTCATACTTGGGGCCAGCCCCAAAAATTAACCCATGCCATTGGTCCAGGCAAATGATAGAATCATAAGGGATTGGAAGGGACCTTGAGAGATCATCTAGTCCAATCCCCCTGCCAGAGCAGGCTCACCTGACTGGAGAGGCCTTGGAATCATCACTGAATCTATGTCTTTTGGGGGGCACCTGGTTGGCTAAGTTGGTAGAGCATGGGACTCTGAATTCCTGGGATCATGGGTTCAAGCCCCGTATAGGACAACTGACCCTGCTCCAGCAGGGGGGGGGGTTGGACTGAGATGATTTTTCAAGATCCCTTCCAACCTGTAACATTCCGTGATTCTCTTAATGTTGCTTGTAGCACCATAACTATCCCTGCTGAAGACAATTAAATTATGGTTCAGCAGAGGTGGAATGAGGGAGGTAACAGAGTGTTTGCTGTTGATTGAATCACACCTCTTTGCATCTAGCTGAGGATGGGCTGACACTGGAATAAAAAGCCACTCAATGCTTTTTTCCTTTCTGTTTGGAAGCTTTTAGACTAAACATGTTGCTTGTAGACTCAGAAAGTTATTCTCTGCTCAAACTCTCTATTCAAAACAAAACCCCCAAACAAATTCAATGCATATGTTGGTTTCATATCCTCCATAAGAAGTGATCTGTTCCTGAAAGGCAAGCTGTGTACTGATCAGAGAAGCTACAGGCTCTGCTAGATTTGGTTGCTTGGTTTACAACACAGTGCTGGCTGTATGCCTTGCCGCTCTGCCCGTGCTGAACCCACTAGAAGAGATGCATGCACACCCCCATAAATTCATTGCTTTTCACTACTTGAATTAGTATGTTAAGCTGTGACTTTGAGTCAGATAAAGCTTGTTTCCTTCTGCCCCTCCTCTATGGGTCAGTGAGTTCTGGTAGAACAAATAAATGAACGTCATATTTTATCATATAGCTGTTAAGTCTGTTGGAAGACAACAGTCAGGGCCCTAAGAAAAAGAACAAAAAGTCATAAACTCAGTGTAGTTTGGAAGAAGAGAGAATTCTGAAGCCAAATCTTAGCCTTAGAATGCTGAAAAAGTAGTTTCAGATACTTTCTGGCATTTCAACCCATTTAAAGTTCAAAAATATGGGTTTATTTAATACAACAAGATAACTTATTGGAAGAAATCAGTCAATTATCGATTTGTTTACATGATTTGTGGAACCTCAGCTGTTAGGTCAACACAAAAACTTTTTCCAGTAGAAGGCACTAGAAGTCTGAGGGGAACACTGACAAAGGATTCGTTTTTGATTCAGTCCCACCTAATCATATGTGATTATTCCAATGTGTCTCGTAAAAGCAAGCAGAAGAAAGTTTGCTGCAATGGGAATCATAATGTAATGCAGTATCTTTTGTCACGTGCAAGTCTCCTCCTCTGTGCAGTATGACTAATGTATGTGCAGAGCTGGGAAGTTTTAATACTTCCTTTTAAAAACTGGGATAAAAATAAAAGCTGTGCAGTCAGATGAATGTGAGAAATAGAACATTTTTCAGTAAGTTGGCTTTTCTTGGTGCCATCCAGTGTAAAGGACAAATAATTGAGAAGAAGTGTCTAAGAGCTGTCTAAGAGTAAGAGGGATCTCCTGTTGGACTGGAAGTCCTTAATATATTTTGTGTCTCTAATGCTGACAGGGGAAATAGAATGAAGATGAAAAGCAGGGTGTATGACTGAAACAGAGACACTTTGATCTTATGCTGTGCTTTTAAACAGCTCTGCATCCTTCAGAGCCTGACATAGATCAAAACAGCTCTATGTTTCTGTATCTGACAGTAGGAGGAATTGTTGCCACAGAGGAGAACAGGGTTAAAAAGGCTCAACGGTGAGTTCCAATATTTACCTACAGAGCACCCTTCAATTCAACCATAGTCATCATCAACTCTCTTGCCCTGTACATCTGTATGGGCAACGTTTCAACAGCTACAGAGCTGCAAGTGCAGGCTGAGGCCTCTCAACACCTTCTTACATATATGTCTCCAAATTAATCAGAGGATTATACTAAAAGTTTCTGGTAATCACAGTTGGTGAAACAATCAGGGGATTTTATTTCTGAGAAGTTTTTTATGTCACTCATGTATAGTAGACCTGGAAATAATTTTATTTTAATCTTCACCACTATCCTCATAGCAACTTGAAGTGGTGATATAATCCAGTGGTGGAAACTGGTAAGGAGGAGGTAACAGTTGGGGCACTGTACAAATAGTTTCTGTGCGTATGTTTTTTTCTTTTAAGTGCTTGAATGCATTACAGAACATTACAAAGCTTTCTTCTGGGATCTTCAACAACTAACATCTTAAAGCTGCCTTGATCCTTCAGTTTAATTTTCTAAATCCTTGAGTGGAAGTGACAACTCCTCTGCTTCACCTAGATCATATGGGATTTGACCCACTATAACCAAAACAGGTCTGTAATTTTGCAGCCAAGTTTATTTCAGCTTAGAGAAGCTGAGCTACAGTCTCCAGCTGAACTGATTGCTGAGCTCTTGCACTGCAGCTGCTTCAGCATGCTCCAGAACATTTCTCCTCTGCCTTACCAGATTTGACTACATTCAAAGTGTTGCGAGAGAAGGGCACAGAAGAGATCAATCACTGTGTAGTTCCCAGTCTTCTGTACTCACGGGGGAAGCAGAAGCTGGTAAAGAATTGGCAGGCTTCCCTCTTTAGTGTTCTGCGTACTTTCCTGTGTGTTTCCATTATTTCTTTTCTTGACCAAGTGATAACCTGCATAAAGTACGAAGCAACAGTGCTTCCCATTAGGAAGGGCTCGAGTTTAAATCAGAGGTTCTGCACTTGTATTATGTGTCAATTTTAGATAAGCAAATACTGAAAGGAATTTAATTTACACCTGTCTGTCCCCCCAACTCATATTCAAACATTTTATTTCACCAGTAGTTTGATGTTTAATTGCTGTCAATACTACTGAAAGCCCTCGGTTCTACAGGTGCTCCACGTGTTGACAGTTGAGATTGTTTCAGGTACAGAAAGCTGCTTGCGAGCTAAGACCCTTTTTAATGTATTGCATGCTCTCCTTGTTTGCTTGCACGTTAGTTGGGCCAGCAGTTTTGAAATAACTGCAATCCTGTTCATTAATGTGCTTCTTGTTGTTTTGGCTACAACAAACTTGCCATCACATTACTTATCAGCATACTGCATGGCTTGCTCTCGCGGCAGGAGGATAATCAAATTGTCAACAAAGGTCAGCAAATTAGTGTTAACGTTTCCTGCATGCCTTCTCCAATTCTTCTAATCCTGCTCATAAAGCAAGGAGGAAGAGTTAATGGAAAATGTACTAGAAGCCTGATTAGACTATAAATATATGAAAAGTGCTCTTCATTGTAGCAGACTTGGAAAAATGGTTTCAACAACAATTTTTGCATTTCTGAGGCTACTAATATGTTACCAGAGACTTAGGCATTCTCCAAAAAAAGTATTCTTTTTCACTTGCATTACTTTTTATGTTCTCCTTCTTGCCTGTCTTTGCCTTGCTTTCTGTCTTACTTGATCTTTTTCTATATTGTCTGCATATTCTATATTCTAGAGGTGGAGGCAATTATGCAAGGAAGGAAGAAATGAGGGACATTTGGAGGCGATATGGAAGTCAACATCTTGTTAGATCTCTGCCTCAAGCAGTATTGTCTACAAAAAAACTGATGTTCAGCAGACTGTCAATAGCTAATGCTGAAAAGCATTTCTTGGAGCATCTGGAAGAATATAAAAAATGCCCCATTTTTAAAGCAAGGGGACACACTGTAAATCTTGCCCAGGCTTCCCTGTCAAGTAATGCAGTTTAGACTGAATTGCTGTGACCTTGAATTCCCCTTTTCCATTGGCTGCATAGTGCCTTTTCCAGTTAGTGAGGTGGTTAATGCCCTACTTGATCAATAGGGTGATCAATTCTACTGCAGGTACATATTTGTTTTGTCAAGCAGTACTCAATGTGTAACACGCGTTACAAAAATGATCAGGGGAAAGATGGTCATCAGATTTGCCTACATACCAGAGACTCAGGAACAACTTTGAATTATGTATAATATTAAAATGGGTATGTCCCATAGAGACCAAGTATTTGTAAAATAGCAGTGGTGTGCAGAAAACATACACCACCCCAAGTAAAAAATACAGGAGT
Source organism: Rhinopomastus cyanomelas (assembly GCA_013400115.1). NCBI lineage: Eukaryota > Metazoa > Chordata > Aves > Bucerotiformes > Rhinopomastidae > Rhinopomastus > Rhinopomastus cyanomelas. The sequence goes on along the minus strand of VXBP01004811.1, from coordinate 26,738 downwards.
ACTTGATTTTCCACGTGGTAACTACAGCTCCAAGTCAACACAATTCACATAAAAACATTAAATACAGGGAATTTGCTAGTGAAAACCACTGCAAGGAAAGTGAGAGAGAAAAGTCTTTTGAAAGTCTTCAGATTTTGTGAGTTCTTGTAAATGTACACCGACAATGTGTGTATACCAGGTCAGTAATTTATCAAGTCCTAATTGAAAAATGCAAAGTATTGTTTTATGTATTCAGTAGAATATGAGCTCAGCTTCTAATCTGAAAGGGATGTAATGTATGTCACAAAGGGTACAGGTTTGTTCCTTTTACACTCTTCAGTGTTCACAGGGAATAGGCCATCTCAGAAGCATGTGATTAATGCAGTTTATAAATGCCTGGATCATGGTGGAATGATTTCTTTCAGCTTAAAGTCTTTTTTGGTTACTGTTCTCTGTGAGATATGTGACCATAAATTAAGGACAGGAAGGTAAACAGGAAATTTGATTACTTTCTACCTTGGGAACACACGATGAATTTGAGATTGGTGTCGTCAGCAAACTTGCTGAGGGTGCACTCAGTGCGTAAGTGGTGTCCCTCAGGGATCAGTCCTGGGACCAGTCTTGTTCAACATCTTTGTTGGTGACATGGACAGAGGCACTGAGTGCACCCTCAGCAAGTTTGCTGACGACACCAATCTCAAATTCATCGTGTGTTCCCAAGGTAGAAAGTAATCAAATTTCCTGTTTACCTTCCTGTCCTTAATTTATGGTCACATATCTCACAGAGAACAGTAACCAAAAAAGACTTTAAGCTGAAAGAAATCATTCCACCATGATCCAGGCATTTATAAACTGCATTAATCACATGCTTCTGAGATGGCCTATTCCCTGTGAACACTGAAGAGTGTAAAAGGAACAAACCTGTACCCTTTGTGACATACATTANATCTAGGGTGGGGTGTCCCTGCCTGTGCTGGGAGTGTTGGAACTGGATGATGGTTCCTTCCTACCCTGAGTGACTCTGATTCCAAGGCTTCTCCAGTCAGGTGATCCTGCTGTGATAGGGGGAATTGGACTAGATGATCCTTCGAGGTCTCTTCCAATCCCTTATGATTCTATGATTTAGAGTGGATGTGAGGAGGAAGTTCTTCAACATGAGAATGGTGAGAGCCTGGAATGGGTTGCCCAAGGAGGTGGCTCAGGCCCCATTCTTGGAGGTGTTTAAAGTTGAGGTGGATGAGGCTCTGGCCAGCCTGATCTAGGGTGGGGTGTCCCTGCCCATGGCAGGGGAGTTGGAACTGGATGATCCTGTGGTCCCATCTAACCCTGACTGATTCTATGACTTGGTCTAGGTGATCCTGCTGTGGCAGGGGGATTGGACTAGATGATCTTTCAGGGTCGCTTCCAATCCCTAATGATTCTATGATGATTCTATGACAATTCTATGATAGATTTTTAGAAACTGGGCGGACAATACTCAGCAATTAAACCAGTTCTATATTCTTGTTTGAGTGACTTAAGAACAAAACATACATTTATTCTTTACCATACACACCTGAATGAATAGCTCAGCCGTGTTATACTTCGCTAGACATAGCTAGCAATGTTCAAAGTAAATCCCAATCTGACCATTATCAAATTCCAATACATGAAAGGAAGGAGTTGCTGTGATTTCTACAATGAAGTTGTGGCATTTTACAGTATCACAGTATCACAGTATTATCAAGGTTGGAAGAGACCTCATAGATCATCAAGTCCAACCTGTCACCACACAGCTCAAGGCTAGACCATGGCACCAAGTGCCACGTCCAATCCTGCCTTGAACAGCTCCAGAGTTGGCGACTCCACCACCTCCCTGGGCAGGCCATTCCAGTGGCCAATGACTCTCTCGGTGAAGAATTTTCTCCTCACCTCAAGCCTAAATTTCCCCTGGCGGAGCTTGAGGCTGTGTCCTCTTGTTCTGGTGCTGGCTGCCTGAGAGAAGAGAGCAACCTCCTCCCGGCCACAACCACCCCTCAGGTAGTTGTAGACAGCAATAAGGTCTCCCCTGAGCCTCCTCTTCTCAAGGCTAAACAATCCCAGCTCCCTCAGCCTCTCCTCATAGGGCTTGTGCTCAAGGCCCCTCACCAGCCTCGTTGCCCTTCTCTGGACACGCTCAAGCACCTCAATGTCCTTCCTAAACTGAGGGGCCCAGAACTGGACACAGTACTCAAGGTGCGGCCTAACCAGTGCAGAGTACAGGGGCAGAATGACCTCCCTGCTCCTGATTTACTCTGATTGTCCACAAGGTTCAGCTTGACATTTTAAGCAGTTTCTAATCTACTCCTATTATCAAATGAAAGGAAAAAACAGATTTTTTTTCAAGCAACAATTCAGCAGACTTAAGTGAATGAACATGACTAACACTATATCATGTACACTCATGTCAACGCACACGCTCTTACACAGTACACAGATGCCTACAATTTTCCTTTATTATGAGAAATGAATAGTTTTTATCTATACAGAAAGACTTACTGTGAGTAACAGGGGACATGTCAATACACATGCTTAAAAGCAGCAAGATTTTAAATATGTGTCTGTTTTACCTACCGTCAGAAGAACCGTGGTGATGTTATGAGGGTTAAGACTGTCTCCCAAGATGCCTGGGCCCTGGGTTCAAATCTTGAATCTTCTAGGATGAAGAGGAATTTTGTTCTTAACTTTTATGATTCTAAGTTTGTGTTTATGTGTCACAGTAAAGATTGGAAGTATAAAATCTCGGTCCTGCTTGTGATCTCTGGTAGCACAACCTTAAGAAAGGAGTCATCTGACTACAGAAAAATACCTCTACCACAATGTGTGTTAGAGGCAAGTTCTGGCAAACTAAACACTAATGATTTTGCTTAGATTTTTCCAGTCCTCACGCTGTGTTCAAGTAGCAGAAATGCAAGTAATTGTTTTTCTAAATAGATTCAGTTTTTCTAAACAGATTCAGTCAGAATATTCTGCTACAGGTACGATTTCAGTAGATATTGATCATCTGCACTGATATTATGCTGACTTTTTTTTCCACAGTATCAAAGTATCACAGTAATGATAAGGTTGGAAAAGACCTTAAAGATCCTCCAGTCCAACCTAAATCCAAATAAACCCAGTCATCCTAACATCTAGATCATGCCACTCAGCACCTCATCCAGCCTAACCTTGAACACCTCCAGGGATGATGACTCAACCACTTCTGGGGGCAGCCCATTCCAAAACCAGATCACTCTTCACATAATGTCAAGTCTAAACCTCCCCTAATGGAGCTTAAGGCTAAACAAATCCAGCTCCCTCAGCCTCTCCTCACAGGGCTGATCTTCCAGCCCCTTTACCATTCGAGTTGCCCTTCTCTGGACTCGTTCCAGCACCTCAACATCCCTCTTAAACTGAGGGGCCCAGAACTGACCACAATACTCCAGGTGTGGTCTAACCAGTGCCAAATACAGGGGAAGGATAACCTCCCTTGACCTGCTGGCCACACCATTCCTAATGCAGGCCAGGATGCCACTGGCCCTCTTGGCCGCCTGGGCACACTGCTGACTCATGTTAAGTTTACTGTCCACTAACACCCCCAAGTCTCTCTCCACCTGAGAACTCTCTCAGAACTCCATTCCCAGCCTGTAGTTCTGCCTGGGATGGTTATAACCAAAATGCAGAACCCAACACTTAGACTTGTTAAAACTCATCCTGTTGGAGTCTGCCCATCTCTCCAGTCTGTCCAGGTCCCTCTGCAGGGCCCTCCTACCCTCCAGCAGATCAACACGAGCTCTGAGCTTGGTGTCATCTGCAAATTTGCTCATGATGGACTCCATCACATCATCAGTATCATCAATGAAGATGTTGAACAGGACCACCATTCAGAACATAGTAATGTGAACCAAAGTCTCAGCTTTCCACAGCAGCTGTAAGAAATGATCGGCAGATCCCTAACACAGAGCTTTAATTTGTGCATGGATTGAAGGTCAGTTATCTGGACACCCCTAGTAGTACCACCTCCTGAACTCTACAGAAAGAAATATTTCCTTTAGAGTGTGTAGGTATAGAAATAGGACTGTGTTTAAAGATTACCCCTTATTTCCCATAAATGGAAAATAACACTTAAACAAAAAAAACAAGGGGGGGGGGAATAATCTCCATGGGAAACACATTTTTCTGCAGCAACAAACATACCATAAGTAAAGGATTTATGTCCGACGCCTTGCACTATGAAGTAATTCTTGACAAAGATAAATCAGTCTGAGAAAACTGAAAAAAAAAAAACATTCATCAAAAGAAAACTGGGAAAAAGAGAAGGTATTAAGACCAGATAAGTACAAAAATAACGAAGTTAACTGAATAAACGTTATGAAGACAAAATATAGCCAAGGGAATAGCAAGGAAGTAGCTTAAATACTTCAAAGAAAGCCTTATTTTCATGGAAAACAATATTATGATTAGTCTCAGTTTTCTAGCCTAAAGGTATTTTTCTGTAATTCTTTTGTACATTATTCATATTAGTATAAAAAGCCATGTTGGCTCAGCGATGGTTTGTAGTGGAGTAGTAACAGAAAGGGTGGTTTTGCTGTCTGCCTTGCATTCTGTCACCAAGTGAGCTCAAATGGTGAAGTGGCAGCGGAACTTGGCGCTCGAGCTTCTACCTTCAGTCTCATAGCTGTAATTTAATTCCCAGCGTTCCCAGTGTCTTTTGAAAACGTTGAGTCAGACAGATGCTGGCTGACTTCCAGATCTTGGTTATGTGTGTGGAAGGGCACTGATTCGTTTTTAAAGAAAGGAAAGAAATATTTTTTAAAAAAAACCCAAATGATCAATAACAGCTTGTCCCCAGAGAATGTGGTGAACTGAGTTTGCATTAGATGAACTGAATTAGTATTAGAAACTCCTGCACAACTTTAGGGAGTAAAGGAATGTACAGTAGCCGTAAATATCTCTTGTGTTTACAGTACTCAGCATCAAGAGAGGAAACTTACTTTATATTTGTAAATCTTTGTTTTAAAGATAAGCTTTGTAGGGTTTAAAACAACCCTTCAAAATAATTGAATAATAAATAGTAAAATAGGTGCATATTTTGAGAGATATAAGGTTACTTTTCACCTTTACCAGCTACCAGTGAACTGCATTCACCTCAAAGAATTTTTTCCTCATTTATAACCATATGAGCTAAAGGTAGGATGGGTGTCTTGTCACAGGAGGAAACCAATGAAGAGCTTCAGGCAATGATGGAGTTTGAACGAGTAACTGCCGTCAGCAGAACCACTTTGCCTGGTAAACGAAGGATTGAGATGCAAACCTGGGTGCAGTCTGGATTCCAAACCCTCCTCCCAAATTTCGGAAAAGTTAGTTGTGATATTTTTCGTTTAAACAAAAGCCACCAATTTCTGATGAGCTAGGAGAAGGGGCGAAGGTGGGGTTCTGATTCGGTTTATGCCACACACAAGGGTGACCTCTTCTGGCCGAGGGCAAAACTGAGCCTCCCCCGAATTTCCGTTTTTAAAACTTCAATTACTCCCATCCGTAAAGAAGTACCTAAAGGTCCATCTCCTGACACTGTCACTTTACTCATCAAGAGGAGGAGAAGTCCAAATGTAGATGGTACTTAATCTATCCATTGCATCAATGGGATGATTTATTGTTTACGGTACACTCTAAATTACCCCAGCAACACCCTGACTGCCTTTGTGATTGACACTGGTAAGACTGAAACAATCTGAAGTGAGAAACACGAAGGAAAAATGGGTGTTGAATTGTCAAACTGTATTTGCAGGTGCTACAGATGCAATTGAAAACACCAAGTCTCAATCCCCTACCGTATTCCCAGAGCTGCAGCCAGTAACTGTTGCTGAATGTTGCTGGAGGGAACTTCAGAGCCATCCTCAAAGGGCATCACAGGCTGAAAGCTGCTGTGTGAGAGGTCAGAAGGTGCAAGTGAACAGCAGCCGTGTCAATGGCAGTTTTGCAATCAGTCTCAGCAACAGCAGAGCTCATCCCCAAGTCTTTTTTAAGGAATTTGCTCCTATTTTAAACTATTCTAAAAGTACCATATCACATACACTGGAAAGTTATTTCATGTAAAAGATTAGAGCAATGATATTCAGTACTTTACAGTAATATTTTATTCAGATTTTCTCAGCACACACATATTTTTAAGTTCCTGCTAAGTGGAAACGTGCATAAACCTGTAACATTATGAGTTTCAAATAAATTTGAAAATTATCTTTTGCTATTCAGATGAGGACATAGATGTAAAGTCTTAGTTACATTTAGTGGTTACTGTAAGACAAACATCGAATATATAAAGCATTCTGCTTAAATATTTTCAGTGCAATAGCTTAGGCTTCCTAAACATTGTAGCTGTTACAACAGATGAAGTTCCATCTGTGGTTGGTAGTAATGAAAGTTTAATTTCAATAATCTGTTAAAGCTGATGGAGTTTCAGTCTATCAGGTGCTAAAAGGTGCCTTCTACCAAGGCAAGTTTAGAAATTTTTTCCTGGCTATGATGAAACCCGTGACTATCATCACTGTTAGGGCTTTTAATCACTGATATTTCATTACATCGGTTCTCAAGTTCGGAGTTCATGGGACACAGAAGGACACAGAAGCAGTGCATCCTTTATTCTCCATCACTTTTTAAAACATTCTGTGCCATATGCGCCTGTCCTGGTATCTGAACACCCAATCCAGTGTCACTGCACTGTAATCATTTGAAGTTTAAATTTACCTTTCTTCTAAAGGACTTATTGTCTTATTATCTGTGCTGTGGTTGGTGTTAACCTAGGGCCTGAAACTGTGCTTGAGTCAACACACTGTCTGTAAGCACCAGGTGAAGACTTGCATGAGAAGCCACAGAGGAATGATTATATCTGAATTTCCAACGGCTACAAAGGAGGCAGATTTGAGTTTAGATCCCATTCAGGACAAGGTCTGAGCTTAGTTTATTCGGTGCTGTGAGCTCCAGCCCAGCTTGGACACACATAACACAACTGTCGAACTAATTTTATTGGTTTAATTAATTTAGGATTTCTCTTTGTGGATGAAAAGGAATTTTGAACATATAGGAAATATTTGGTTACTGCTTTACTTTATTGAGGAAACATCTGGAAAACTTAGATACTTTCCTGTATGACGTTGGAAACATCAAAGCAGCCCTCCAATCATACTCAGATATACTCGGGAAGTTATTGAAAGTCTTAATACTGTAACTCCTAAACTTCCCCAGCTGCTAAGAAATACACTGCCACACTGCCACTGGCAGCCACACACAGGCTTGTTTGAGGGCTTTGCCTCAGATAATTCTAGTGGCCAGGAATCTCACCGCCAGTGCAGGAAACAGGCAGTGTCCAGGATACCTCTCTTCGGGAGGAGAGCCTTTTATAAGCACTTGGCCTTCCGATCAAAAATATGGAGGCTGGTTGAGTTAAAGAAAACGAATTCAGATGCGGAAATGAACACTTGCAAATCTGAAGCTTATTGCCTTGTTCCTTGCTTCTTTGGGGATGAAGAAAGATAGAACATTTCCAGCGTTGGTAGCTATTTGTTTAACTTTATCACGTGAATTAGCGCTTCATGTCTCACACTGAGAAATGACTAATGGGTGACATGAGCATGGCTTTTTAGAGGAAATACTGGCCTTGAAATACAGCTTTCCTTTTTTATGTACAACTGCAGAAGTCCCAGGGATAATTTGACAGATATTTCTTCACCCTGAAGGACTAAAATTTTCAGTATGCTCTAGCAAAAGTATTTATTAGTGCTGTCATACAGTCTGTTGGCTGGTTTTAATGTGTACGTGTAGATTTATTTCTTGTGAGTGTTTCTATTTAAAGTTGAAATTTCAATTATGTACTCAGCCACAGCAAAAAGAAAAGAATAGATCAATTGCACTGAGGAAATGTGAGATGAAATCTGAGATATTATACAACTCACTAACCTTCTGGAAATTCTATTTCAGATTTTACTGTCCCGCATCTGAATTTGTCACACTTTGTAACGCAACAAAAGTTTATACTTCATAAAATGAAAAGGGGCAATAACATTTGCAAAGCTCAATGTTTGCATCACAGTACAGGTACCTTAACAATGACAGTTCATCAGAATTACAGAATTATTGAGGCTGGAGGAGACCTTTAAGATCATCAAGTCCAGCCTATGACATACGGGATCAGTTTAGAAGAACTTTCACTAGGGATTGTACAAGAATTTTAAAAGAAAAGGAGCTAAGCAGTTAAAGTTCTCTTTTCATCTCTACAGAAAGAGAAAGTATATCTGGGGTTGAATAAAAGACGAAGTTAGCAATCTGCTTTTTCTCTAAAATTCATATCTGCCATGTTAATTGCTCTTACTTCCAACCTTCTCTCAGAGACCATCTTCTTGAAGCCAGGTCAGCATCCACTCCTGAGATCTGCACTCCCTCAGATGGTTCACATGTCATAAATCAGGTAAAAGAACAACTTCTAGTTCATCTGGGAAACAAAGAGGTATATTTTAAAATCTTGTAAGATTCTGTCCAGGATTTGCCTTACAAAAGAAAGGCTTAACCTCTAACTGCAGGTCTGGAAGCTACCTCGTCACTTTAACGCCTTCAGCTTTGGTGATCTCTTCATACAGCAAGGTTAGTCTTGCCACAGTTGTTGACTTTTCCTGGTGTGTACGTGGATATGCAGTCATCCACCTTTCAGGATTATCCTGTAATCCTTTTAGAAGTAAACCTTCTAGCATTATACTGTCCCTTTGATTCCTGAGGGTTTGCATCTTGCTTGTCATCTTGCCTATTATTAGCAAGGCCAGTCACAGACACAATTCACTGGCACGACTGTACAGGGGACATCTTAAATGCAACACTTCAGACAGGGCAGCCTGTTAAATATAAAAAGGGTAGTTGGCAAATCATTTCCAAAGTTCAGACAGCGCTGCTCTGTCCTGAGAGTGGAGCTCCTCCCCTCCTACTGTCATCTCGGTTCTTTATCGCTGCTAACCTGCTTCAACTCTCACCCTCACAGAGGAAGAGGGGAAAAAAGTCCAGACCAAACCTTCCCCAGCCACACAGGGATGTGTAAGTTTCTATGACTTTTGGGGACTGGAAGCACAGCAGCACTGGATGACTCCCAGCACCTGTGCATGATTTCCTTGCAAAATGGGACCAGCTGCCTTGTCAAGGGCCCCAGAACTCCCAAGCGGCGTAACGGGGCTGGGGAGAAACACATTTCTGAACTTCTACTTCGGCAGGCGTTAGAGGACAGGGGAAGTTGGGGCTTGTGGACTCATGAACTGGAAGCTGATCTGAAAGCAGAAACAGAGTAAAGGCAAAGCTGGGAGGGAGTAATGGGGTCTGCTGCAAGTCAGGACAGAATAGTGGAAAAACAGAAAGATAAAGGTGAAGGAAAGCAAGCATTCTGGAGATGTAAAACATGAGGTAGAAATGGAAATGACACTCAGTGGGCACGAATAAAGGAAAAGGCATGGCGTACCTTAGAAAAGGAGAATCTGGAATTAATATGAGCAGTCCATACAAAATGGGAGGTCACTTCTACAAACAAATAAGGAAAACAAAACCCTGGCTGTTGAATTGATGTGTTATGTTTACTTGCTTTATAGTAAAAATTGGAAGAATTTACTTGTAAAGAGGAGCCAACTTTAGCAATTATTCCAAAAGTGGGGTACAGACATGGTAGACCATAACAGCTGTTCAGAAGCCAGTACAGACCACTGTGTAAATTTTTCTTAGTTCTGTGCTTATTGGCTTAATAGAGTGCTCAGCAGGAATCCTTACGGTCCCCTCTATTAATCTTGCTGTCAGCCCTGTGCAAATTCCACATTTTAAAAAAATATATCTCCAGCCCCCTCCCTACATTTGCAGCATGGAAAGAATGCAGAGGGAGTCAGATCCTCTTTTCCAAGAAGCAAAGGGGCCTGCAGAGTGAAGATCCTGGGCATTGCAAAGGTAACGGGAAAAGAAAGCTACTAACTACTTACATAAGCTACTAGCCCAAGGACTGGCAGAAATCATCTTTAAGCTTATTTGTGTAAAAGACACCTCTAAAAGTGTAGGAGGAGAAAGAATTTTCTCCTTTGTGCTCCAAGCAGGGTATGTTGTCTTGGGTGTTAAACCTACACCAGTGCACTCACACAACTTTTTGGAATGATGCTTCATAAGCCATGTCCATCCATAATCCAACAAGGTGAGATGCCTGAAATAGCTAGAAGAAAGGTTGCATGAAAAATGTGTGGGATTTTTTCCTAAAAATATCTTTGTTATCCATTACACATAAAAGACATCCCAAAACATCATTAATTTCTTCTTCTCCTTTCATTCCTCTGCATGATAAATTGTCAGACAGTTTTTCTTCTAGATTAGGCAAGCTTTGATTTATCTTTGAACTAGGCTTCAGGCTGGGGTAATTTTTTCCTAGCTGTCCCTAGAAAAGCTGCAGAGAGTTGTTGACATAACCTTAGCCACCGTGGTTCAGGTGGCTTGTCTAGCATTGGAACCTGTTCGCTTTGGAACAGCAAGTTCAGTGAAAAGTCTGCTCGTGTGGCACTCCACAAAGCACGTGAAGATCTGTGACTTCGTGCAGCAGCTCTCATAAATTATTTTTTTCTAGAGCTGATTGGTCCCCTTTATATGACATGTAAATCTTTACGTGACATTGAAGGCTGTGATCTACCTTATCCCACTACACAACCAGAACTTTGGTATTGCTGCACAGCTTTGCCCTGAATCCTGCCCTAAGTTCATCCTCTTCTGAGGCTATTCTGTGAAGAATGGTTACAATTCTGTCGATATGTTCTATCTCTTCCCTTTGAAAAGGCTTCTACTTACCAGAAGTTTCCATGATGCGTTCGAGTTGTGCATCTGAGAATGAGGCTGAGTTTTCCATGTGTAGTAAACAGAACGCGTAAAGCAACAGACTGCAGAATGCGGCGTAAATTAGTCACAGGGGTTAGGATGTTTGGCTACATCTTGCACTAACCAATATGGCTTTAATTGCACGTGCCACCAATGGAACACATTTTTCAGTAAAGGATCGAGGAGCCAAATCCAAAGAAAACAGACTTTTCTCATGTTTTTCACCTTCTGTCATGACGGATCAAACTATTTGTCACCGCGTGTTGAGCATTACTCTTAACAGCAATGTTAGTTTTCTTCAGGGCAGTGTCACAACAAATAAATACAAAGCATAAACGTAATGTCTTTACATCCTTAGCATCCGAGGTGTGAGGTCACCTACATTAGCAGCTGCCCTTGAGCTACACAAGGCAGCCTGAAAATTCAGATCTGTAGAACATTTTACCGTTGTTGTGGTTAAGAATTTACAGATAAACTGGTGCCAACTTCTATTAAGTGTGTCGCTTGGTTTTTTTGGATTTTGTTCAACTTCTAAAAGCCTGCTTTGACAGCACAGATTTGTCTGTGGGTAACAGAGCTTGAAGATAGAATGATACTGCTCACGTATTCGAAAAGAACCTACGAGTATCAAAGGCTCTCCGAATGAGCTCAAAAACATTAAGGGACAGACATGTAGTTACTTGGAGTAAATAAGACAGTTCTTTCAAATTCAAGGAAGCCACACTGATTTATACCAGATGAGGATCTGCCAATAAGAAAATCAGTTAAATATTTAAACATTTATACAACTGAGGTATTACAGAAAGTTTAAAAGTAAAAGGCTTTTCTTAATCTTTCCGGTCAAAGTCCCTTGACTTTTTGTGGTTACTGGTAGGTTTCCACCATGATTTATTTTTAACCAACTTACCGGCTCCTAATTATCTTCAGGCCATAATGTGTAGATCTGTGTGTAATTCTGAGCTGAGAAAACTAAGCTGAAATATATAAATAATAAATATTTCTTTTTCTAAAAGAGCTTTACAATTAACAAAAATAATTGTGCTTGAATTACAAAAGCAACGTGATAAGTAGAAATGCCAGTATTTTTTAACAACTAACATCTGAGCAGTTAAAACAATTGTGTACACTTTTGGCCTTCAATTTCCAGCTGAAGGCTCCCCATAAATCTAATGTCATCACCCTCTGAGTTCTCTCTCTGTATGGTGCTTGGGCCCCAAGTTCTGTAGACTTTCCCCAGATATGTTCTCATTTCAAGCAGTTCCCCTAGAGTCAATGGCTTATTCAGTGTTGGAGTCTTTGTGTGTAAACTAAAGATGTTTTAACAAAAGTCTTCACCCCAAAGGTTGCTTTTGTTGAGGATTTCTATGTACAGTCTTCTGTCCTGGTGCATGTATATCTTCAGAAACATGCTATTCAGTAGTTTTAATGTTTTATACAGTCCTTTGTGTTGATCCGTAGTCCAGATGTTCCAGCAGAAGTTATCTGGAAGCAAATACTCTGCTTGGGACCATTTTTTAAAGTACAAAATAATGAGTCAGGTCATCCGCCTGGAATAATGCAAAGAATTCCCCCTCCTCCATGAGAACAGCTCAGCTTAGTTCACTAATCTAGCAGGAAAAAAATGTAAATCCTCTGAACTTTCACAGTACCATCTGATTTTGGAAGTACTTACTACACACTGCCAGTTCAGCCAGTTGTCCAAGTTGTCCAAGTGCTACAAAAGGTGTCTGGAATTTCTTCACATAGTGAAGTATGTTAGAGCTGAGTTTCAGCTACGTTGAAAGCAATTTCTCCATTGCTGGAAAGCAAGCCCTTTAGTCTTTGCTCTTGCTTACAGGAAGCAAATACAATGGGTTGTCCATTGCAGACCTGTTTCCAGGGCTCACTTTTTTATACAAATATGCCTGTACGTAAGCTGCACATCTGGAGTGGTGGGTCTTCGGTTTTTATATGAGCTGAATGAGTTTCTCAAATGAGCACACACTTTTCAATGGTCTTCTAGGTCAGTAGGCAGGCTATGCGCCTCAGTGGCGTACAGTATAACTGAACTCTTCCACATTTTAGTTTGAATTGCCCTTTGTAAATCAGACTATGATTATTCTGACTTTCCAGATGTTCTTCTTGGCGTAGGTCCCTTTCAAAACTTTTTCAGTACAAGTATCACTAATTTGAGCCATCCAAATCCACTAATTATAGATATTTCTAGAACCAGAACAACTTCCCCACAGTAACATCATTCTATCAGATGCTTGTTTGCAAAGAAAAAGATGTTGATTAAAAGGTAAGAGTTGATCCATAAATATAGAAATCAAAATAGCTTGGCCCCCAAAACCTAAAATGCTCGTGACATCTTAAATAGTTTCAGAGGTTTTATTCACAGTAAATCCTTATAATATTTCTTAAATATTCCTAAGTGAAGTAGAGTTCAAAACAGCTGTTACAGATAGACTGAAAATGTTTGAATTTTTTGTTACAGCAGATAATGACTTGACATTTGTTTAGTACCTAGTGTACTAGGCAAACATAATTTTTGAGTATGTTGTATTACATCTGAATGTGCTGTCTTTCATATTTTTATTCTTATCACTTCTACCAGGGAATTACATTACTTTTTGTCTAAGAAATTATTTTTAATTAATAAAGAAATAATAAAACAAATGCTGGGTTAGATCCCTATGTTACAGAATTTGGGGCAAAAATAATTGTATGTGACAGTCACAATAATTTATGCTTTTTAATTATTCCTTCTGTTTTAATCCTATAAGCACAGAAAAACATATTCATTAACAAGTATATTTAAGAGTATGACTTAGGTGATTGTGCCATGATGCTATTTTGGGACCGCTTTTCTGTAAGATTGACTTTTCCCATGTTAGAGAAGCATAACAAATTGGAGTGAGAAGAAGGAATTGTAACTTCTGAGTTACCTTCACTGGCATTAGAGGCCCGTAAGTGTGGTGTCTGCAGATGAGACAAGATACTATATTATAGGAGCTCAACAGGCCTCAACAGAATGGCACAGTAGCAGCCTAACAGTCTCCGACACGCAGCAAGACCATAAACAATTACACAAACAGTAAAAATTCTGAATGAAACTAAGTGTTGGGAATTGCTCTAAAAAATGCTGTAGCTGAACTTTGACATAGAACATTTGGGAAATGATGCTCACTCTGGGAGGAAAAGGCCTCACCAGCCGGCCTCTCTGGGGGACTCAACTACTCTGTTCTATCTGACTCCAGCTGTCATGATCAGAGACCAGGCAACAGGTGTCCCCCAACCTTGAATGAAAGGGTCAGGGCTCCAGGAAAAGAGGAACAAGTAGATTTTATGAAGCATATGCAGGACTTCCAGCTGATGAAGGGAAGGCATTCCAGGTAGGAAGGACTCGCTAGCAAGGGAATAAAAGCCAGAAGACTGCTTTTAAAACAATGATGTTACATTTCTATGTGGCTAAAAATCTGTGTCCTTCTTTTTAAAGGAAAATCTCACTGTGATTGTTTGTGTGTTACCGAATATGTCTAAGAAACTGCCACATAGTGGCAAGTGAACCTCAGGCAGAAAGACTTCTGTCTGAAATGTTGAGGTTAAAGCCAGGGTTCTGTTGAGACTAAACATGGGGAAAAAAAAGATCAAAACTTTCTCAAATTCACTTCAAAACATGAAAGTGTTTGCAGCTCAGAAAATGACTTTCCTAGAACATTTGTAGAACCATTACAGTTTTACTCAGCAGACTTCTGGTTTTTACTTGAGCTTTCTCTTTTTATCATCTATAGTACTTCTCAACATTTATGGCCTTAAAATGTGTAATGTCTTCAGACAGAATTAATTCAGTTGTGATATCTCTATGTTGAAGCAAATCACCAGTAGAATTAGTATTCATTAAAACCAAAAATATTTAAAGCCTAATATCTCATTGCAAAACTGTCCATTTAGTGAAACCCAATTAAAAAGCAATTAGCTTTGTAAGTGATGTATATAATGTCTGAGAAGGTCAATTGCTCTGCACTTTATAGCTCTAATTTGTTTTCTAATTAGCTAGTGTAAGGAAATTTAGAATGGCTTTTTCACTTTTAAGAAACATTTGTTGCTAGTATGTTGCCTTCACTTAAGTGTTGTTATTAAGAATGAGATGCTGTGTGTGCTTGTTTTCTTCTGTTCTTCATAGTAGCCCTGAACGTTAGAATCTCTAGCACTAAACATCTCTATTTAAAGAAACATCTCATCTTCAAAGATGTCCAAGTAGATATTTTAATCCAGATAAATCAACACTTTCTGACTTCCAAAGATAGTAAAAATGTAAGTAGCTGCCAATGGAGGGTTAGACACCTGTTTGACGGGACGGTGGGTTACTTCTCTCTTAGTGGCTGTTTCTCTTTGCTGACCTGTGAAAGGTCTGGAAAGTTACCTGAAATGGATGTGTAGGTTCCACCTTGCTCAGATGATGTAATGACGTGAATCATCACCAACCGAATACAGGAATTTAATTTGGAGAGAAATATTTACGGTGTAAATCATTTGTACTAAACTCTGGTACAAATGACATCAACCTCAGACGTTTGTTGCATTGTTAAAAACTGAAATGAATCCACGTAGGAAGCCATTGACATACATTTCCTCCTCGTACACGCTATTTTACAAGTTCTGAATCAGCTTGAGGAGGGCACGAATTTTTCATCTCTTTTTTATGAGTCTTCAGTGTAAGTAACATCCTTACTCATCTTTACTGTCTGTGCTCCCAAGTCATGTGTCTCCTTAATTAATGATGGGCTAAAAAGACCTCCTCTCTTTCTTTAGTATGCGTATTTGAACTTTGTACTTCTGAAGTACGTAAGGAAAAATGTGTCTGTCCTGCCTTTTCTGTATCTACGCAGAGCAGGTCTGTCATGGCAGAATTTCTCTTGCTTTAAATTATGTTTAAACTATGTTAGCTAATTAGGTATAAGTCAAGGGGGTTTATCTTCAATATATTAGACATTCCAGCCTCTTTTTTGTATTTGCATGAACATATTTTCATGGTTCTTTTTTTCCTTTCAGCTGCCACTTTACTTTGGAGCCAGCAAAGCTTTAACAAAAGTGGTCTTTGATTGTGATTTTGTTTTATGTTTGGATTGGTTGATTTTTTTTAATTCTTAAATATTTCATTAATTTTAAACACAAAACATTGTTAAAATAAATTATAAACAATACTAGGTTTTCTTGTTTCTTAGGTAGTCATTGTAAATACAGTATTTTATTTACATCTTTAAATTACATCAAAGAGATGGTTCCTAGCAGGTAACCAGTGAAAGCAGAAGCTTTTAACTTCTTTGTAATAAAGAAAATATTGGTATATTTTCTGACTTCACTGCTCATTTGTATCAAGGAAACATCTGGTTATCTATAATTACAGAGCAAACCAGATTTGTCAGGACTTGGAAAAGCAATTTGGTAGTTTGAGAGGAAGGTATCACTTCTTATGTGAAAGTGTTTTGTTGTGGAATTGAAGTAACTGTGTGAAACCCTTTTGGATGCTTTGCTTTTGAATGTTTAGACACCCTTTTGATAATAGTAATAGAAGTAGCTAAGTAAATGGGAATCTGGATGTACACATATCTAAAAATGAGTGTGTGTTTGTATTTTATATATATACACGCACAAAAANGTGGTTGTAAGCTGGAACATAGGAGGTTCCACATCAACCTGAGAAGGAACTTCTTCCCAGTGAGGGTGACAGAGCCCTGGAACAGGCTGCCCAGGGTGGTTGTGGAGTCTCCTTCACTGGAACACAGTAGTGGAGGCAGTGTTTGCCTTCTTACCCTGAGCAGCATGAATGCGCACGAGAAGGTAGCATCGGTTGTTCATTGTGTGTCATCAGTCCTGATGGTGGTGACAAACACCTACTCCATCACATAGTACAAAAGAAATCTAGGCTTATGGGGGCTGTATCCTGTCTGAGCAAGGGACAAGGCAGGTTTGTGTCATTGTCTTTTGGGTTTGGGGCTCTATACACTCTTCTTATTCTATCTTAGAATCAGAGAATCACTACAGATTGGAAGGGACCTCTAAAGATCATCTAGTCCAATCCGCCTGCAACAGCAGGATCACCTAGACCAAGTCACACAGGAACCCGTCCAGTCGGGTCTTGAATATCTCCAGCGAGGGAGACTCCACAAAGATTCCATATATTCCTAGTAGATGTATATGGGAAACATTGTAGAAAAGTAAGATTTGCCTTTTTGACCTGTTTCTCCTTAATGACTTTGAGTTTAGGGTTTGTTTGGTTTGGTTTTCTTCTGACTTCTCACTGTCTATGTTTGCTGAAAAAAGGAAAAGAGAAAATACAGAATTAGAGAAAAAGAGATGCAGAGGAAAAGACAGCCTCATTTAAAACCAAGTTTTGTGAAAACAAAACAAAGCACCTTGGCATCACCAGAAAACCAAGGTATCTCCCACAGTAAGGACAAAAACCTGTAAGTGATGATTACCCTCTCATTTGCATAGATAAGGACAAGTACTGTCACTGAAGGTTACCTGCAATGAGGACCTCCAAATTACTTCTCTAGTCTTCTGTGTATTTTGTTGTTAATCTTGTTCAACTGTCTGGACTAATGATATCGGATATCAGACACATTTTTTGTATCCTTTAATTACTATCAAAGTAAGCCTAGGGCTGTTTTCTGAGAGAAACCAGCCATCAGAACTAAGTCTAGCTCCATTGGTGTGCTTGTGACTACAGTCACAGCTGACAGCTTATGGAAGCAGCAGTATGTACGTGAAATTTAGAATTGCAGCTCTAGAGGAAGGATTTTGGCTTAAACATGTCAGTCGTTGATTTTTTTAAAAATTCAGTTCACTAGTACCCTTGGAAAATAGCTTCATGGTTGTTTTATTTGATAATAAATTTGTAAGAGTTTTTGCCTGTCAGAATGCTGTAGACGAGCAGGGAATGGATAGAAATAAAATCCAAACAGAACAAAAGGTCCTTGGAGGATCTCTGTGACAATTAAACTCTTTGACTGACTGCTATTTAGTCTTCTCAGTTAGGAGATTTAGACTTGGACATTCTGTTTTTGCTGTTATCCTGTTACATAAAATTCTTAAAGTAGGAAAAATACTGACTACCAGCTACATAATTTTGCCAAGAGAAAGGAAATAGTTAAAGCCAAGTGCTCACTGGAGCTGTGTGAAAATCATGCTGATTTTGGGTGGTGAACAGTGAATCTCAGTAGCACCATTCCAAGAACAAGGTATTTCCTACAGCAGATAAATATATTATCATTTTAGTATCACTATCACGGTTGATTGTTACCACAAATTGATTGTGAAATGTGAGTAGGATGGCAGTGCGGAAGTTCAGGTAGAAAAAGTAGTTCAATCAGTAGGCTGCTCAACCTCTGCATTTCAGATCAATCATAGAATCATTAGGGATTAGGAATGTAAACAGAGAAGTTGTTATGAAATTTTCTCTGTGAATGTATATATGATAGTATGAAAGATTGAATTGAAAAGAACATAAAGCTAAAAATGCTTTCATGTAGCTAGTCGTTGTTCATGTTGTGTAATGAAAACTGATGGTATGACCTGCCTGAACAGGGGACAATGTAACCGAACACTTATGTAGGGATGCTTCGAGTACTGAAATAAATTCTATTTTTAATCATACTTACTTTATCCTGTAAAGTTCTATACTGCTAGTGAATTAATGTTAAAGTTGCCTTTTTTTAAGACAGGTTGATTATGAAGGAGTAGGGTTCCCAGGGGGGTTGTGGAGTCTCCCTCACTGGAGATATTCAAGACCCGACTGGATAGGTTCCTGTGTGACTTGGTTTAGGTGATCCTGCTGTTGCAGGCGGATTGGACTAGATGATCTTTCGAGGTCCCTTCCAATCTGTGATTCTATGATTCAATGATTCTAAGACTGTTTCTATTTTTCTCTTATTCAAGAACCACAGGATGTTTGAGCAACAGGCGACAGGCAGTTTTGTTGAGAGGACAGAATGTAACTAAGCCTTTAAACACCACAAGAATTTTGGAGGGGCTGGAGGAAAGGATGTAAAGTGTCCTGAGTATTTTTTTTCCCCTTCATTTTGAGAGGATTCTACAGAATCAAAGGCTGTCAAGAAGTGACGTGTGTGCTGCTGTGAGGGTCAATACAACTGCGAAAGGGCAGAAACACTGACAGTGTGCCAGAACAAGACTGGCATTCAAAAGAAGACAAGATCACTCAAACACAAAATGTTGTCATGTCTTTGGATATAGATTTAAATTCTTCGAAGAACTCTAATACCTTTTATCCCTATGCACGATGAACCTGGGAAACAAGTAAAAAGGAGATACTATGATTTCCCATGCTGAAGCTGGTGGCAGTTTCCATGCCTAAATTCATGTGAAGACACAGAGACCATAGTACATTAAAGGAAGGAAGGTAACTTGTTCCTGAACTTTTAGAATTAATATAGACTTACAACAGGATTTGTAAGTATTATTATTCTTGTGTATGGGATAGGATAGACATCTACTGGCCCAATAAAACATTAATATATATACAGTGAACATTCACTTTGCTCTTCCTGAGACACAGCTGACACGGGAAATCAGGATAGTAGTTGCATGACAGGGAAATACATGCAATGTAAAATAGAATTTGGAATTCCCTAACAGTCTGTCTCCAAATCACACAGACACTAAAATCTCTGAGAATAAAAACACCAATGTGGTCAAAAAAATATTGAATTTACCCTCAATCTTTTTTTTTTGTGTCAGGAAAGACTGCCTACTTGCTGTCAGAGTGATCATAAGGCAGACAATGTCCCTTTGCTTTATAGCATATTTTCAAAATACCAAAAATTTTAAAACTCTTTTAATTTCTGTTTTTGTTTTAGCCTTGAAATTAATTCATACTGGCACAGATGCTTCCTTAGAGTTTTAGAGTTTTCAAGCCTTAAAATGACCTTCCTTGTTGACCCTGACCTCATGTTTTCGTGATGTGTAGTCTTGATGTTCCTGTCAAGCGTAGTCCCTGAAGGGTTAATGTTGTCCTGCCATTCTACTGTTAGTTTCTCTTGAATTTCCCACTACACTATCACAAAGGATAACAGAGATGTAATGAAAAGGTTGTGCAGGTGGTCCCACAGAACATGTTATCAAGTCCTACCAGTGAAAGAATGCAAGTAGGCAGGCCTATCTGAATGAACAATGAGGAGACAATAAAAAGAAAGTAAAATTATAGACACCAGGCAAGTTAGTACTAAAAGAGAAAACGGGATTTACTGTATTGAAAGAGCCTGGAAAATTATGACCATTAACGGTGTATCAAGTAAATCAATAATGCCATTAGTTGTTGCAGTGTGAATTAGTTTTAACAGCTCTTTCACACAACCCAGCAGGGACTCGCAGCTAATTCAGTTTCTACTGCCTCGTATTCACATTTGCGTTGGCTCACAATGGTATTATTTTCTTTCTGCCCTTCATCTACCTCATCACCTTATTCTGTACTTCTAAGAAAATAAAATAGCAAATCTTAAACACTGTTTTTTATCACAAAGTTCATCATTACTGCATCTTGGACCAAAAAAATTAAAGACAAAACCTTTGTCTTGAATGGACTTCTACTAATACCTTCACTAGCTGGTCAGCTTTCTATGCAGCAATGCATCAATGCCAGCTCTCAATGATTCCTTAAAACAGGTCATCCACGATGACTCCTACAGTAAAGATTGTTCTGCCCACCTCTTGCCTTGCATTTGCTTTCTCACTGGCTTCCTGCATGGCTAGTGTTCTCAAGTGCCTGCTTAACTCAGAGCCGGCAAATGAAAACAACTTGGCGTACACACCTTTACGGTTCCGCATGGTTTAATCTAACCAACAAAGGCAGGAAGGAAGGAGAGGCACACGGATGTGCCTTGAGCAAACCATATCCAGAAAATACAGTTGATGGGCAGGGTAAATGCATTTACCGTGGACAAAAGAAAATAAAATGTGGGCAGTGAGTGGTGGCAAGACAATGCAGAATGACATTTAAGACTTTCAGCACACAAGACCTTGTTACAGAAGTCTCAACCTTTATGACAGAGATACCAACGCAAAAAAAATCAATAGAGCATAAGCAAAAATGTCTGTCACAATAATAAACCAACAGTCTTCCACAAGGCCTTTTCTGTTGATAAAGAGATCATAATCAGTTTGATTTACTATCTAATTTGACTTCTTTTACTCCATGGAGATTTCTCCTTAATAGACAAAGAAAGGCACATTTAGCTTTATTGTTAAAAAACCCTATTAGCCAGAGAGGAAATAAGGAAACTGGAGGGATTTAGGGAGGAAGGGAGGAGGATCATATATTTGTTGTGCCACGTTCACTGCTCTTCTAGGTTGTTTTTCTATATCTGACTATGTATTCCTCCAGACGGATATAAAAGGTCCTGAGATATATGAGATTACTAAATTTTACATAACAATCATTGAGGTTCATCTCCCAAGGCCATTTCCAGCATTCTAGTAGATGTTGAGAATGAATCACATAAACCATATGTACAGCCCAGATTTCAAGCATTGCTTCTTAATATATGTTTCCAATGATAAAGACAAATGCTTCTGAGTTGCTTCTGTCTCTAAAATTTGAGTTTGCCTTCATTTCTAGTCTGCTTTTATGCAAAATATTCTTCTATATTACTGTAATTAAACATCTTTTCACTCATTATTTAATTAAAATTATATGATTTATATGGAACCTCCTATGTTCCAGCTTGCGCACATTTCCCCTTGTCCTGTCATTAGGTGACACTGAGAAGAGCTTGGCTCCATCCTCCTGACCCTTGCCCTTTCCATATTTATAAACATTAATGAGGTCACCCCTCAGTCTCCTATTTTGAAGTTAGAGAGACCCAGTTCCTTCAGCCTTTCCTCATAAGGGAGACATTCATCATGTCAATCAAGACACTCCATCATCTTGGTGTCTCTGCACTGGAGTCTCTCCAGCAGTTCCATGTCCTTCTTGAACTGAGGGGCCCAATACTGGACATAATATTCCAAATGCGGTCTCACCAGGTCAGAGTAGAGGGGGAGGAAAACCTCTCTCCAACTATTAACCAGCCCGCTTCTGATCCACTCCAGGATGCTATTGGCCTTCTTGGCCACAAGACAACATTGCTGGCTCATGGTCATCCTACTGTCCACCAGAACCCACAGGTCCCTTTCTCCTACACTGCTCTCCAACAGGTCAGTTCCCATCCTATACTGGTACTTGGGGTTGTTCTTGCCCAGATGCCAGAATTGACATTTGTCCTTGTTTTATTCCAACCCTCCAACCTGTCCAGGTCCTGCTGAATGGCAGCCCAGCCTGCTGGGGTGTCAGCCACTTCTCCCAGCTTTGTGTTATCAGCAAACTTGCTGGCAGTGCTCCCTAATCCCTCATCCAAGTCATCAATGAATGTACTGAGTAATACTGGTCCGAGTACTGATCCTTGGGGGACTCCACTAAATACAGACCTTCATCTAGAATCTGTCTCACTGGCGGCTACTCTCTGGCTTCTGTCCTGCAGTCAGTTCACAATCCGCCTCACTACCTGTTCATCCAGGCCACACTGCCTTAGTTTGGCTGCGAAGATGCAGCAAGACTAGCCAAAAACTTATTTGTCACATGGCATTAAGTGCACAGGGTTTAACTCTGGATCCCAGCAGACCTCTGTGGTTTCTGTCTCTGCAGTGACTTCTGCAAACCCACACCTTCTAAACATGCTCGTTGCAGATGCTTTGCACGCAGCTGTGTGTCTAAATTCTGAACTGAATAACAAGATTCTAGCAGTTATTAGGGAGCATTGGGTTGTTAAAATGCAGGAGCACATGTGCTGTTTTCTCTGGGGATTTTAGTTGTTTTTTCCCTTAGGGATGCCTAACTGGACGGGGCACTCGTGCTTGAACTGGTAATCGTCTGCACTTGAAAAAACCTGCAGAAGGTAAGAACGGGTATCTTGTACGGTAGTAAGTGCTTCTAAACTGGTTGTTTTCTTGGGGGGCAGATAAAGTGCCTGATTTAATTTTTGCCAGTCTTTTCCGTGTAGAATATGTCTCTAAGGGTTAAAATATCAAAACGACTAAGAAACTGTCCAGCCTTGTAATGGCCCAGAGCTATGATTTTGACTTCATGTTTCTCTGAACATTGCTAGTCACCAGCAGACTCAGTAGTTCAGCTATCACAGTTCTTTTCTTGCGGCATCAGTGAGAGTTACACATTACTTTGATTTAAGTAGTAATTAAATTAAATAAAAAATGTTAAAAGTAGAAAGAAAATTTAAGGGAGTAATTCAAAAGGGGTTTAGAAAGCGTGAAACAAAAGTGTGGAAGCAGATGAACAGAGGGAAAGAAGACAGACAATAACAAGATCAGAGTTGTCAATATGTGTTGCTAGTAAACTCTTTTGACACCTGGACCTTTTATATCAAAAGTTGCTGTTTGTGACCACATCCTCCCACGTGCAGAGGCCAGACTTTTATTAGACTAAGTCAAAAGGACAGAAAATCACAAAATGTCATCACGCAGACTATGCTTTTCTCTGCATCGTTCTCTAGTTTCATTCATTCGTTCATCTGCAGCTGCCTTTCCCCATCTTCAAAGCTACGTCAAGGCTTCCTGTTTGCCGGGCTGAGGCAAGACTTCTCAACTGAGCCATTCTGGAAGCAGAATGAAGGCACCCATGAGTGATTGAAGGTAACAGATAGATGGACTAAGTAGTCAGTAAACAACACATGTGCCTGTGAAAAATCTAGTGCTCCAGCACAACTGCCTGTTTGGCCCAACCCCAATATCTAACAGTTGCTCAAAAATATTTGTGTTTCATGATAGTTCACTTTCTCCACATATTTATGGTTAAGGTTTGCCATTATGCACTCCAGCTTTTGAACTGGACTGACCTACCTCGTCAAAATCAGATCCACGTCAGCAGAAGCTTGAATGTCACGCGAAAGCTACACGTGGAGCCTGCTGTACACAACGTATTTCGAGAAAAGTTGTTTTCTCTCCTGTAGCCCACTGTCTGATCAGCACAGAGAGCCCTGTAAAAAGGAGTGTGTGTGCAGTGAACAGCAAAGCACCCGGACAGCGTGCTGAGTTTTGCAACGTTCCATTGAGAAGCTGGAGCGTGCTGTGTCCTACCTGTGCTGGATGCACGCGCAGCGCTGTACGGGTGAGGGTGTGAAGGGCACTCGCTGCTGGCTAATTCTTTCTTATTGCTGCTTTGTGGAGAAGAATTTAGTTCAAGTTTGTGCTGTGGCATTCTGCTATGTTTTTAGATGTTACCTTCCAGAGAATAACTTACATTAAACGAAATACCCACGCTTGACTTGTCAGCTAACAAAATAGTTAAAAATACGGCTAAGACTCTAAGAAGAGCTTCAGAAAATACAATTAATGTTTCATTAAATATGTATGGATTTCTCTATATTTTTAATAGTTCTGCACAGAATATACGAGTACAATTCTGCCAGAGTTCCATCTCTCAGGTTATCTTTGTTTCTTTCAGGCTTTGGAAATAGATTTTGTCATGTGTAAACTTGAGAAATTCATTGCAATGGCATGTCCTTCAGACAGCATTTGTCTCGTCCTACCTAATCTCTGCACTAGTGAGGTGGGGTGCACTGGCCTTGCTATCAGCTGAAGACAAGGTAGATGATTCAGTTTTGCTGCGTTAGGTTGAGAAGAGCAGGCTTGTGAGTAAGTCTGGAAGAGCAGACTGAATAAGAGAGGCTGGTCGTGTTTGTTTTGAGGTAATTCTTACTTCCTGCAGGTGCTTTGTGGTGATCCCCACAGCCCCACTTCAAACACGGTGAAGCTTCCTGCTCATAGAGCAGCTAAAAGGTAACTTCTTAAGCAGAAGAGTACAGCTTCCTTCCTTGACATGTCTTGTGGATGTGCACCTTGCAGACAGTCCTGAACTAAACCATGTTTCTTGTTGGCTCACTATCTGGCTCTATTTAAAGCTGAGATTGGTTGGGCAACTGAAATGGATAGGAACAGCTTTAGCTACATAAAAGGTCCTGACTTGAGGTAGATGAGTGGTGTGAAGTTTTTTTACACAAGAAGTGACAGAGATATTAACAGCCTCAACTTATGAAACAACATCTGGATTTATATTTTTGAAGTAACTGGCTTTTTATATAAATATGTAGCCCTCCTTACTGTTGTGAGTAGTCAGTTACTAAGGGAATGTGAGATGCAAGGATTTGTATTTTACTTCAGAAATGTCTTCTGATATCTTGCTGTTACAAGCCTTAGGCACCCAGAAGAAAATGAAAGGAAATTAAAGTAAATAATCATCAGACTGTGTGTGTTTAACGGCATTAGCTTTTCTTTAAAATATTCTTTGTAGATTTTCCTTAGAGAACTCTCAAGGGGATCTTGTCATGTCTTGAGATTTTCTAAGCACTGATAGATTTCTAATGACTGATAGAGACTAGTATTACTTTCCAAGTGATCAGTATGGTTTCCTTTCATCTTTGAGTTTCTGTGAAGCAACCTCTAATTTAGAGTCTAATATCTTCCTTGTGTTCCCTTATGCAGCAGATGGCACATGTGACTACATCCTACTTTCTAATTCCTATGTGACATTTATTATTCATCAGAAAGGAAATTTAAAAATATTATCTTTCCAGCTTCTGATTTGGCTAATCACATACATTAAAGAAAATATTACTTAAAAGGTATTATATGTGAAGACATAAAAAAGTATTAAAAGTACAGCATAGGGGCCACCCAGTGGGGCAGCAGTGTGTTGGTCAGTCAAGGAGAAGCTGAATAAACAAACAAACCACAACTCTTGGAAACTCTCACTTCCCACCATTTTCTACTCTTTCTCTTTCTGTGTTCATGTGGTGATATTTCTCCTTTATGTCCTAAGAGAATTGAAGCAATCCTTAAGTACTGGTAACCACATATTCCAATACACCTTGGTATTCCTCTACATAGAGATTCATTGTACAAGGCTTTGGAAAGACACTCATTGGTCCTTCTTTCCAAACTGCAAACAAAGTTTTCAGCTGCTCCTTCAGGTAATTATCTCTATGTGTGCCTGGTTAAAGGGAACTCTTCTTGTTCAGCCAACTGAAAACCTTTATTTTGAAGTACGTACAGTATATACACCATAGCTTGGCAGACTTACAAAGGGGTAGAGCCTTGGACAATGATGCAAAGCTACCAAAGAAATAAAACTGGATTGCATGCCGGCACAGTATTCTTCCTTTAGGCAAAAGTAGGTGAGGTTTTGAGTTTTCAAAAATACCAGACCATGAAGCAGATGAATTTAAGATCCTCAGGGCAACCAGGAGGAAGTTTTCTAAGCTGTGTCCAGGAGCAATGTGTACCAACGCAGGGGAAAGCAGGGAAGAATGCTAGGAGGCCTGCCTGGCTGAGCAAGTCACTCCTGGACACGCTGTCACACAAAAAGAAACTCTACAAGGAGTGGAAGGGAGGACAGCTAGAGCGGGGGGTGTGTAAGGAAGCTGCCCGATCAGTTAGAGATGTGGTTAGGAAAGCCAAGGCACAGTTTGGATTGATCCTAGCAAGGGAGGTCAAAGGGAACAGCAAGAATTTCTACAGGTATATTAATGATAAAAATACTATTTCTAGGTATTTTTACCACTGGGGAAGGTGTGGGTCCCCTCAGAAAGGAAAGAGGTGATGTGGTCACAAGTGACATGGAAAAGGCTGAAGTTCTCAGTGACTCCTTTACCTCACTGCAAAGGCCTCCAGCCACACTCCTGGAGTCATGGAAGATAATGGCAGAGACTGCAAGGAAGAACAGCCCATCATAAGTGAAGATCAGGTTTGTGATCACCTGAAGAACCTGAAAGTGTTCAAGTCCATGGGACCCAACGGGGTACACCCAAGGGTACTGAGAGAACAGGTCTAGGGTGGGGTGTCCC
>VXBP01004810.1:337-28303 GCA_013400115.1 Rhinopomastus cyanomelas | reverse complement strand
AGACTCTGTCCCATTGACCACCACTCTCTGAAGTGAAGGTGAATGAGGACAGCCCCGACATTTTTTGTTCTGGGAAAACAGCAGATAGATATTGTTGTGAGTCTTCCTACGGTGTTCAGGCAGAAAGCACAGTTTCAGTATCCACACTTAGTAATTTCAGTCTGAAATGACAGTG
Source organism: Rhinopomastus cyanomelas (assembly GCA_013400115.1). Classification (NCBI taxonomy): domain Eukaryota; kingdom Metazoa; phylum Chordata; class Aves; order Bucerotiformes; family Rhinopomastidae; genus Rhinopomastus; species Rhinopomastus cyanomelas. Next base: position 28,128 of record VXBP01004810.1, on the reverse strand, counting down.
TTTAAAAAGAAAATCCTATCATAATACACGAATTATGATCTTTTGTAGATCTCAATATCCTTTGCTTTAACTTCCTGTAACACATCATAGATCCAGCAAAAGATCAGAAATGTGGAAAACAGAGTCAGTCTCCTTATTTTTCCATTGGCTTCCTTCTATAAACCTGCCTACAATTTAGTTTTGTCTGGAAAAACTGAAGCAAAACAAAACAATAGCATCTATAAACTCTAACAAAATACACTAAATATATAGGCTAATGCATTCTAGCTGTACTTTGGTAGTTAGAAACTCTCTTCAAAGGTTAGGAGCATGCCAGACTGTCAAATATGATTATGAAATAATTAAAATGTCCAGCACTTACAATGTATCAGTGAATATCCTTGTTCAGTTTGTTTGGACAGATAGTGAAGTTTATCTTATTGCTTTGCTTATGTTGTTGGTGACACAATTTGTTGTATTTTTAAATGGTCATTAAAAATATTGTCTATTATAATAGATATTTTTAGATTGTCTTCAGTATTTGACAGTTTTGACAGATATTATTGATTTGGCCAGCAACTGTGGCTAACCAGAAGGGGACAATGTGACAGTTTTATGTAACAAAAGGCACAGTGTCATGTCAACTGAACTAAATGTTGTACAAAGTGACAGCAGGACAAAAACGCCTTTCAGACTTAATTTTCTGCTTCATTTTTTCTACCATCAATACATAAGGCAGTGCAGTAGGTGACACAAATTAGTGGAATAGAGCAAAAGGTCTATCCCTTCTTCTGTCACTATACTTGACTTCTTTCCACTAAGGTAACCAGCAATTATTTCTAAGGTGAGCGAAAAAGAAGAGCAGCTTACAGTAATCAACCTACCTCTTTAGGAGAAAATATATCCCTTATCAGGATTCTTTATATGTTTCTCCCAGGTGGCTTTTTGGAAAAGATGAAAGAAAAGGAACCCCATCTGCTAGGTCATGCCTACAAGACACATTCTGTCAAGTCTTAAAAGCAGCAAGAGCTTTGCCTGTGGGATACCTATAATTATTATGCGGATCGGCCTTGTGCCTGCTGTAGCTCATTGTTCTGCTAACACAACCTGAATGAGAACAGTGGCTCCAGGCTGTGAGTTGATAAAGTGCAACTTTTCGATTTTGCTCTTCTACCGCTTTAGCATTGTGCAGAGTCCATGAGTGACATCTTTGGCCTTCCATTGGGCTGAGCAGATTGAATCTGTCATGCTGTGTTAAGCAATGACTAGGGGACACAACCTTAGCAGGGTCTGTCATTTTTTCCTACTAATTCAATCTACATTTAATCAATGAAAGTAATTTCTTGTTTGTTTAAGTCTCATATACAATGGATCTAGAGGATGCTGAAGTAGTGCACCTCCACCCTGACCTTATCCGCTTTCTAAATTTGAACTAGTATATCAAGTACAGAATTAGTGAAAATTGCACACTGCAAAATTATTGTGTTACTCACTATACATTAAAGTATTCTTTCATGTCTATACATAGCTATCTGAATGTCATTTTAAAATTCAGTTTTCCCACCGATTCAATGAAAAAGAAATTAGCTAGAATAATAGTAAGAGCAACAATCGTATAATGTTAAGAATTATAAATGCATCCTCTTACACAATCATACACAAGTATTCAGTGATTGTCCGCATGAGTTGTATGTAAAAATACTAATATAAGGATTTTCCTTTCTAAGCACAGACTATCCCTGTTATTGAAAGTAACCTGTAGTGACTTATGCAAGTTCAAGGACTTTATTGATCAGTTTAGCTGGTCTTAATCAAAATCTGTCTTCCTTTACACTCATAGTGATTAAATAAGTCTAAGAGAGCCTGACATCAAGTCTTTGACTTTTTATTGGTTTTCAGCAAGTGCTGTGCTCAGCATTTCAGGAGCCAACAGTTGCCAGGCAGGAAGTTAAAATCTCAAGGAAAGTTTGAAAAAAACTCTATGTATGTAGCAAGTGAACATACAAAGGAGAGGAAAAAACCCATTACACGTTATCTGAATGTTTTTTTTTTCCTTTTTTAATGTACAGTACCTTTTTAAAGAGAAGAAGAAAATTGGTACAAGTCTGACATAAATATGAGTGGGATAAAAGCTGGTTTTGAATTACAGTCAGTATACAAAACTGAATTTTCATTCTGATTTTCCCCATTTAATTTGCCAAGATTATCAAAAGAAATATATTCAGTACAAAAAAAGAATCAGTTATTACTTTTTAGGCTACATACATATATATATATATTCACACATATAATCAGTGTAAAAAAAGTACAACATTTGTAGTTTATGTTCCAGCACATGTGATGGGGGTCGTGGAACACCTCCCTTATGAGGAAAAACTGTGGGAGCTGGGTCTCTTTAGCTTGGAGAAAAGGAGACTGAGGGGTGACCTCATTGCTTATAAATATGTGAAGGATGGGTGTTAGGAGGATGGAATCAGGCTCTTCTCAGTGTCATCTATGATATGACAAGGGACAATAGATGTAAGCTGGAACAGAGTAGGTTCCACATGGATATAGGAAGGAACTTCTTCACAGTGAGGCTAACAGAGCATTGCAAAGGGCTGCCCGGGGGGTTGTAGAATCTCCTTCTCTAGAGATGTTTTAAACCCACCTGGATGTGTTCCTCTGTGACTTGGTCTAAGTGATCCTGCTCTGGTGAGGGGATTGAATTAGATGATCTTTCGAGGTGCCTTCCACTTCCCTGGGGACATTATTCCAGTGACTGATTATTCTGTGAAAAAAATTTCCTCTTGTGTCGGTTCAGAATCTCCCAAGAAGTAACTTGCATCTATTGCCTCCTGTGACTTGGAGAATGTGACTCCATCCTCTAAGGTGGCAAACTTTGTTTGGAATATGGTGATAATGTCTCCCCTGAGCCCCTTTCTTTTCTAAAGACTGAACAAACAGAGTCCTCTCAGCCTTTTCTGACGTTGCAGGTTTATCTTCCTCTGATCATCTTTGTGTTACTTTTCTGGATGTTCTCCAAACTTTTACATCTCTTTTATTGTATAATGACCAAAACTGAACATGTATTCCAGGTTGTCTGAAAAATTCTGAGTAGAGTGGGATGACGATTCTTTATCTCTGTTGATGATGCCCTTTTTGATACAAACTAGAGTACTGTTGGCTTTCTCACAACAGCACACTGTTCACATATATTTAGCTTGTTGTCTGCCCCTAAGCACATTTCCACAGACCTGATCCACAGCTAGACAAATCCTGGTCTGTTGTGCACTCCTGGGTTATGTTTTTGTCGGTGCAAGACCTTACATAAGTCTTTCTTGAACTGCATATGGTTCTTGTTATCCTACTTTTCAAGCATATCCAGGGCCTGCTGGGTAGCTCCCCTTTCCAATACATCCACTTCCCCACTAAGGTTAGTATCATTAGCAAATTTCATTGGAGGACACCTGACCCATCATTCAGATTCTTATGAAGCAATTTGAGTCTTGAACTCAAATACTGAATCTCAGGCATTTGTGACAGGCTAACGGTTTGAAAAAAGAGCTATTTACCACCATACTCTGGATGTGACCTGCCAATCAGTTCCCTAAAAATAGCACAGAACTCTTGTCTTGACCATAACAAACAAATTTTCCCAGAAGGGTGCTGTGGTAAACTGTGTTGGAAGTCTTGGAGAAATCTGACAGGCAATGTCCCTGGCTTGCCCTGTAGGAACCTGGCATGTTACTTTGTTGTAGGAGGCAATCAGATTTCTCAAGCACTACTTGCCCATGGTGAATCTGTGCTGGCTTTCACAGTCATATATTTAATTTGACTTGTGATATCTCCAGGAGTATTTTTTCCATAACTTTCCCAATAAGACTGATGCATCTATAATTTTCTGGATCCTTATTTAAGCCCTTCCTGTAGGTAAAGATGACATTAGCTTTCTTCCAGTCCTCTAGGTTATTCCCTGATCTCCAGAATGTCCCAAAGATTATGGCCTTATAATGACATCACTCAGCTCTCTTAAAATTCTTAAGGGTGAGCAATATGTAGGGTTCAAGCTCCAGTAGTAGATCATCAACTCCTCCTTCAGTGATGGTGACTCTGTGTTTCAATCAACCTAGATTTTCTGTTTGCAGGGCCCTGGGGCCAACCGCTGGTAAAGACAGAGGTAAAGAAATTATTTGGAACCTCTGCCTTTTCATCATTGTGAGTGAGTCACCTCTTCTTTGTTAATACTGGGCCAATAATTTCCTTCTGTTTATGCTTATTATTTACATACTTGAAAACCTTTTTCTTGTAGTTTTGGAAATTTCTGCAAAATTTCAATTTGAGCTGAGCTTTTGATTTTCTAACTGCATCTCATCACACCCTGGCAGTGTCTTTATAGTTCTCAATATGCATTAACCTACTTTTCCATCTATGGAGATTTGGTTTGGAGCAAACTCAGACTCTTCCAGTTAAGCCAAGGGTGTCTCCTTTAAAGAGCGTGAACTGGTTTTCTGCCTTTGGGGGTAGTGTTTTTGCAACACTCTTGTTGCAGTGGCTCAGATAGCCTAAGTTGCAGCCTGTATCCTGTGAATTGGTTCAACAGCTTTCAGGCTTCCCCACGCCCGACTCCTACAGTCCCGCGCGTAACCCGGACCATCCGCATACTATTCGGACACCAATATGGTTAGCAGCAAATGGCGTTTATTACAAGTAACACACACTTAATATAGCTTTCCCTTCTCGCACTACTACCAATCTTATACACTACAGTTATCTCTCTCTGCCCAACGGGCTCATGGAATGCACTGTTCTTCTCCATATTTGGTCTTGTTTTGTTCTCCTTATCTTCAAGGACGACTCCTGCAGGTCCCTGGGAGCCGAAAGGCCCTAAAACCACACCTTCTGGACCTGTAGAGGCGAGGGGACCATAAAACAGTTCCTGCTGGACATGTGGAGCCGAAGGGCCTGCACAGACCCTGACACCATCGCAGCCATCTTAAGAGCAGCTATTTTAGCAACTACAACACACTCCCAGCTTTTTCTACCATCATTATTCTCCACAGACTCTTCCTAGAGAATTCCTCCCAATTGAGCTTTAAGTGAGCTTAAGTTTTCTCTTCTAAAATCTAAATCCTTTGTCTTAGTACTAACCTTCAACCTGCTCAGCAGGAACCCAAAGTCCAGAGATTTGCTTGGTCTGTGAGTAACAGCAGCATTTCTTTTGTCGTTGGCAGGCTTAACATTTGCATGAAGAAACAATCGTCTCTGCTTTCCAGAACCTTGATGGATGACATACAAATTGCTGTATTATTCTTCCATCAGATGTCTGGATAGTGGAAGTAATCCATCAGAATCAGATTCTCTTGATCCAAAGCTCGCTTAACTGATCCAATATTGGTTTGCTGCCTTTGTTTTGGACATTGGTAGCAGAAGCCTGCTTGAAGATACCCTTTGGAAATTGTCTCTCTGATATTGACCCAGATGCATTTGATAGAGCACCTACAATTGTACTTGATTTATATACATTAAAATTTTTCCATAACTTAGAGGGCAACTTTTTATTTTCTTCTTTGCCTCTCTTGACAAAACAGCCTAAAAATGTTTGTTACGGGTCTGACTGGCCTGGCTTACTCCCCAGTTGATTGCAGTGGTGTGAGCATTGCCACTTTGGACTCCTCTGCTGGTTTTGTGTCTGTCAGGGTTTTTTGTAGTGGAAAGGCGGGCTTTAATGAAACTTCCCCAGCTCCAAGTCTGACCTGCCTCTGACCAAGGCCAAGCTTCCCCTTTTGTTTAAGAAGGGATAACCCATTGGGCAAATTCCTTTGTATTGGGAGCTCATTATTTTGGAGAGGGGTGTGATAAGAGTAAAACACTTAGGTAGACACCTCAGGGTCTTCCTCTATAGAAGCACTGTTTTAAACTCTGAGGTGAGTGCCAGTCATGCTGGCAGAGACCTAGAGCACCTTCCCGGGCTGTGTGCCTACAAGTAGGATGCGTGGCCGTTGTCACACATCTTTGCGCATGGGCTACAGCACAGTTTCTGTGAACTCACTTAATCCTTCTCTGCAGGTCCTGAGAGACCTCCTGATAACTGCTGGCTCCTGGCAGATCTCTACTAATTTCTATGGCTTCAGGAACCTCCAACCTCCTACACCCGGAATTAGCACCCAGTCACAAGAATAACAGTTGCCACAGTTGAGTAAATTATGACTGAGACTTTGATTGAATGCAAGGAGATGAATCAGTCTTTAAAGAACTTTGGTGTCATTACGGACCAATCTCATTTCGATTTTCAAGGAGCTATGCTTTGTTCCTGTTTATTTATGTTAAAAACAAATGTGTGAGGCCTTCTTTTAGAACTGCAAAGTTGATCAACTGATAGCAAAGCAAAACCAATTTCCTCAAATAATGCTAAATCCCAAGCTGTACAGCAGAACTGTTACTGCATTATGCCAAACAAGAAAAAGTGTCATTTTCTGACCTTATTAAGATTTAATAGATCTCCTTCTTGGAGCGCTAGCACCCCCATCTACATGAGTCAAACAGTAAGGAAAGACTTCTGCAATGTTAAGCATATTGAATCTTTGTCACCAGAAAATCTGTCTCACAGAATGGCAATCTCTCTCAATAGGGCCATGTGCTGCAGGAGTGCACACAGTAATGGCTTAGGGTCCTGATAATATCTCTCTCTACTTGCCTTGTGAGCATAAAGTCAGACCATAATATTATTAGTAATAATATATGACTGAAAAAAAATGTATTACTTTATTCCAAGACAAATGAAAGGGTTGTGTGGCAGGGAGCTTTCAAAACAAAGAGTTCATTTGATTTTGCAAAATAGTGCCTGTATAGCATCATATCAGTAGTTTACCAGATAACAGTGTTATAACCATTCAACATTCACAAGGCAATGCTCAAAAAATTGCCAGATAAATTAAAAGNCTTAAACCTTAAAAGTAGTAGTATACATAGCCACAGTACAATCACCTTAAAAGTACCTGTCACATAGCCAATGAAGTTTTGGAAATACAATTGCTCTACAATATTTTTTGTTCTGTGAAATATGACCCCATTTTAATCTAAATATTTTTCAATTTTCAAATACTTTCACATGTCTATGAACGTTCATATGAGTGATATAACATTCTGCAAAGTTCAAGAATCAGAGTGTAATTCGGGCCAATTGAAGATGTCTGGGTTTTCTTTTTAGCTCCTTCTATCTTCAAATTTCCAGTCGTGTAAGAATTGGATTGCAGCCCAACGGCAGTGACACTTGGTGTCCAAGAAAGATAAATATGCTCCACTGTCAATCATTCTGGAAATGCTTTCATGAATGAAGTTAAGTTTAGGGACACCTATAACATTGAACATGTGCCTAAACTGAGCAGTAACAATCACAGTAATTTTGCTGCCATGGCTAGAACTTCCCTATAAATTACAGAAGTATGTGCTCATCCTGGCAACTTTATCTTGTCATTATGTCATCAGAGTAGGATAAGCAGGATGTGTGACACAGCATACTAAGATAAGATACAAAATGCAGTATTTGGAACAGTATGTGAAGCATATTTTCAGGTTGTATTTATGTGGAGCTTTCTCCCTTCAAACATGTTTACCAGATCCATTTGAAATTAAACATGTTAGAAATCAACACAGTGACAAACAATATAATGAAACTGAAATGGTATGTTTGGTCTTTAAATTCTCCCTATATTTCCATCAGAAAGAGCAACATGGAATAACACTCCCCCACCAAAAAAAAAACCAAACAAAAAAAACCCAATCGCACTCAGCAAGTAAGTAACAATAAATAATTAGTCTATGCTCTGCATCAAAAGGTACAAGAGGAAGTAATTTCTGCATTTGTTTTGAACAGCATTTTACCTTTACGATTCTGGATAGCAGTTGCACCTGTAGAAGGCAATTCACGAGACCCTTATATTTTCTTGACATTTCATGTCAGATGTCTCTTCCATTCCTGAATGAGAGTATTTGAGGCACTAAGGAAAGTAAAGCAGCTGAGAACAGCTGAGGAGTGGTAGTATCTTTGGAGTTGTTGAGTTTTTTAAAATGCTTGTAAACACTAGCACAGTAAAGTGCTAGTAATCATGTGAATAATAAAAGTTGGAGCTTTTGTTATTCCAAGGAGGAATATATCCAAGGAGGATAATAAAAACATTATTAGGGAATAACATTATTATCCTCCTTGGATATTCCCTAACATTCCCAAGGCGGAAGTGAATTATTTACTTGGCGAGGTGCCAGTCAAGCCTAATACATGCTTTGAGAAAATTCCAACTTTGTAATACAAGTGTTAGGCAATAGAGAGTGAGAGACCTGCAGTGGAAATTAAAAAAAACCAACCAAACAAAAAGGATGAAGTAGAGGCAGAACCAAGTGCCACAGAGGAGGGATGGGCACTTAGAGTCTCCTTTTATTCCCTAATATTCTCAGAAGGGGGCACTAAGTGCCACGTCCTAATCTTCTCTTAAATACCTCCAGGGATGATGCTCCACTACATCCTTGAGCAGCCAGTTTCGGTGTAAAATAACTATTATTAAGCATAAAAAATGCAAGATCTGATTTTATATTCTTTAATTTAGACATCTAAGCTCTATAAGATATATCCTGATAATAAACACTGTTATGAAAAATTTCTACCTCTGATGGAAGATCTTGATCATAATCACTTGCATTAGTTGTTTTGAAGGTGTAAAAGTGATCCCTAGTAGGAAGCTAACTGTATTCATTTCAAAATTACAATACCTTTGATTATTGTTATCAGGAGTGACACAGATTTAAAAGAAAAAAATGCATTTAGCTTTCTGAGGTGTCAAAGACCATTTAAAAGATGGTATGTGACTGGATCACAACATTGGAAAAGAATGGGAAAATTTCAAAACTCTTTTTCCTATAAAGAATGATTTGATAATCTCAATTTGCCAAATTGATCTGTAACTGATACTTAAGATTGAGTTGGTGTAAAAGTATTTCCTGTGTATTTCCATTGTGACCTGTTACATACTATGAACTAAAAAGCACAGAGATGTAAATACATTTAGAAATTAATTTATTTAGAACGGGATCTACTTAAACCACTTGCAGAATAATTAGGAATGCTTCAGTACATGCAATTAGTCATCATTATTGTCGTATAATAAAAAGGAAAGTGAAATAACTAACTCTTGATTAGAAGGCAGTGTTTGAAAACAAAGTCCCAAAAAATATTTAAAAATACTAAATTCCCCATAGGAAAAAATGATGCTTTGGCGAGTTTTTTTTCCCCCAGCTTATTATGATAAGCCAAAGAAAATAGCTTTAAAACTTTTCTATTTATTACAAAAGTGTAAGCTCTCTTTTCAGTTTCTCTTCCTACTCGTAGCAATTTTATTAAATTACTACAGTAATCATCTGAGACCCATTAAATGTTCGCTTGACCTGCTTCTCAAGTATCTAAGCAGATGCAGTTGAAATGAAAACAGATGGAAGGTGTAAATGAGAAGATTCAATTAACATTTTTTGTCCTTCTCACATGAGTTTCAAAAATGAAACTCCCTTAGGAATGAAAGTTATCCCTTAATTCAAGAAATTATCTTTTTCATCTGTGAAGATAAGATATTTTCATTTTATTGGAAGCTCTTTTTTTCAGTCTGGGAAACTGAGTGCTTATAGGTTCATGATATGACTACAAGAACAATGAAATCAAGCTGAATCAAAAGTGTGCATTGCTGTCTAATTAACCAAATGTGAAAGTCTTTAGCATATTGTAGTTAAACAGTAGAACATAATTTGTGAAAAACATTCATGTAATGTTTACATTATTAAACATGATAAAAATGTAAATTTTGTATATTAAGATGGTCGTAGAAATTATAGACCTTAACCTCATCTCATACTAAGTTGAAGTTCTGCTTGCAGTAAAACTACTCAAGAGGATCAGCATCAATGACATTTCAGATGGGATCAGTACAATACTGAGGACTTAGATGCAGATGCTGCTTAAGCTTGTGGTTTATTATTGCCAAATAATAATGCTCTTTTGTATAACTTCAGACATTTAAGAGGGTTTTTAGAACCAAGTTACCTAACAAGTAGATTTCTAAATAATGGCTTGCAGAAAGCCTCACAATAACATAACTACATTATATTGTAATACATTATATTAAGAACATCCACAACCATAAAGAAAATAATGTAAAGAAAAAAATTGAAATTGCACTAAAGCTCATATTAATTATGCCTACGTTTACAATATGAGGGCAAAGTTAGAAGCTTAATTTAAAGTAGAAGTTCAAGTTCATTTCTACTCACTGAGAAACTTACAGATATTCTCCTATGATCTTAATATTTTCTCTGCTTTATATTACTGAAGTATCTACACATTTGTAGACTATCAGTAGACCATTGCATTTTTCAAAGCAGTACATTATCAGTGTTTCAATAGTAATGATATTAATAGTCGTTTGTTTCTTCTGTTTTTGTGATTGTTTGAGAATTGTTTTTTCAGTATAAAGCACATTTTGTACTAAGCACACTCTGCAAACCTCCTGAAGCAAGTATAGGGTATCAAATAATATAGCTGACTTATTAAAACAGAGTATAAGGATACTGTGTGGCTCTGGGGTCCTGAGCAACAGCTGAGTGTGCCGATGCTCTGGATTTCTGAATTTCTTTCATGAGTGTCAAATGCCACTAGGAAAAATATATTTAGTGGTTGAAGAGGCAGTTACTGCTGGAGATTTTAGGGCCTGAGGGAGGTTGGCTTTGTGGGACATCTGAGACAGTTGCAGAGAAACTCATACCTCAGATCAGAAAGCTCATACCTGACATCACTCTGATAGCTGCCCAGATGTCAGGAAATTGTCTCCATTTGCATGGTTGTGATTCCCAGATGAACCCTCACAATCTGAGGCTAGATGCGTAAGCCTAACCAGTCAATTTTTGTATATTCTTGAATTTTTTTCCCACTTACACATTAGAGAAACAATGCTCACAACTAAATTTCTAAGTCAGGTATTTATGTTTATTTGAAATATTTGCAGTAATAAATTTAGGACTATGAGACTATCAGGCGTCCTCATGCAAATGTTATGAGTCAATATGCATAAAACAATTGAACAACCCAAAGAAACTGTGAGAAGTTCCTTGTGCCTGGGCACATATATTGGGGAATCGAGAAAATGTGTTAAGTATTCTAAGATTTGCTGTGAAGTCAAACATCTAACCTGGGAGAGATTGAGATCATCAGGAACAGGCCAAAGCTTAGGCTATTTTATAGCTCAATTTTGATGATGTAAGGACAATAACTAACTCCAAAATACAAAAGCAAAGCAGTCAGTAGAGGAGAAAACAAGCTGGGCTTCAACCTCTGGACAAAACCAGAAATTATCTCAGTTTTTGGCTTTTCATGATGAATGTTCCAATACATTTTTTTCTAAACGAAATTCTGAACTGAGTTTGAGGACACAAACCAAATGGTTGCACAACTTCCCAAAAGTACTTAAGCTCAGTGAAAGGCTCCAGTGGCAAAGTCTTACATGTTTTGGGAATATCTGTGTTGGAAAATGTAGATGGCAGTTGAAAGACTAAGGACTCAAATGGAGGCTTTAAGATTCTGATTTTGTAGCTCCTGTCCTGATATTTTAACTGCTCAGTTTAGAACGGCTATAAAGCCTGAATTAATTGTTTTTCCTAGATGTTAACATTGCATCTCATGAAGGCATCTTAAAGTAAACCTGAGCACCTGAGTGTTTACTTCTGGGGGGCCAGAAGTGAGGCCAGATGGGTTGCACCCAAGGGTGCTGAAAGAGGTGGCAAATGTGCTAGTCAAACAACTTTCCATCGTTTACTCAAAATCCTGGCTAGCTGGGGAGGTCCAAATGGACTGGAAGGTGGCAAATGAAACACCCAGCTACAAGGAGGGCAGAATATAGGATCCAGGAATCTATAGACCTGTGAGTCTGACCTCAGTACCAGGGAAGGTCATGGAACGCATCATCTCAAGTGCCATCTCACTTCACATACAGGACAAACAGGGAATCAGGCCCAGTCAACATGGGTTTATTAAAGGCACATCCTGCCTGACAAACCTGATCTCTTTCTATGGCAGGATGACCTGACTATTTGTTGAGGGAAAGGCTGTGGATATTGTTTACCTGGACTTCCGAAAAGCCTTTGACACTGTTCCCCAAAGAATTCTCCTTGATAATCTGGCTGCTCATGGCTTCAACAAGCACAAAGTCTGCTCAGTAAAACACTGGTTGAATGGATGGGCCCAAAAAGTGGTGGTCAATGGAGCTAAATCCAGCTGGTGGCCTGTCACAAGTGGGTTGCCTCAGGGCTCGATGTTGGGACCATCTCTGTTCAACATCTTTACTGATGATGTTAATAAAGACGATTGTATCATTAGTAAGCTTACAGACGACAACAAGTTAGGTGGGAGTGTTCATTTGCCAGAGGATAGGGAGGCTCTTCAAAGAGGCTTGGATAGATTGGGACAATGGGCCCAGGTTAATGGCATGAGCTTCAACAAGACCAAGTGCCAAGTCCTGCACTTGGGCTGCAACAACTCCATGCAACGCTAGAGGCTTAGGGAGGTGTGGCTGGAGAGACATGTGGCAGAGAGGGACATGGGAGTTCTAATAAACACGAATGTGAATAAAAGCCAGCAGTGTGCCCAGGTGGCCAAGAAAGGCCAATGGCATCCTATCTTGTATTAGAAAAATTGTGGCCAGCAGGAGTAGGGAGGTTATCGTCCCCCTTTATTTGGCATTGGTGGGGCCACATAGAATAATAGAATAATTACAGATTGGAAGAAACCTCAAAAGGCCATCTAGTCCAATCTTCCTGACACAGCAGGATCATCTAGACCAAGTCATAGAATCAGTCAGGGTTAGAAGGGACCACAGGACCATCTAGTTCCAAATCCCCTGCCATGGGCAGGGACACCCCACCCTAGATCAGGCTGACCAGACCCTCATCCAGCTCTGCCTTAAACACCTCCAAGGATGGGGTCTCCACCACCTTCCTGGGCAACCTGTTCCAGGCTCTCACCACTCTCACAGTGAAGAACTTCCTCCTCGCATCCAATCTAAATCCATCTCCCGCTTTGCTCCATTGCCCCTAGTCTTGTCGCTACCTGACATCTTAAAAAGTCCTTCTCCAGCCTTTTTGTAGGCCCCCTTCAGATACTGGAAGGCCACAATAAAGTCACCTCGGAGACTCCTCCAGATTCAACAACCTCTAGGTATGGCTTCATAGGGAGAGGTGCTCCAGCCCTCTGATCAGCCTTGTGGCCCTCCTCTGCACTCGCTCCAGCATGTCCTCATCCTTCTTGTAATAAGGGCTCCTGATACAGGCCCGGATCAGGTTTGCCTTCTGGGCCGCAAGGGCACACTGCTGGCTCATGCTGAGCTTTTGGTCCACAAGCACCTCCAAGTTCCTCTCCTCATGTCTACTCTGAAACCAGTCACTGGAGAATAAATCTTATAAGGAAAGACTGAGAGAGCTGGAGCTCTTTAGTTTGAGGAAGAGGATGTTGAGTGGAGATCTCATCACTCTCTATAACTGTCTGAAAGGACATTGTCTAGAGGTTGGTGCTGGTCTCTTCTCACAAGCAATTAGTGATAGAACAAAAGGGAATGGGTTCAAGTTACAACAGAGTAGTTTTAGATATTAGGAAGACTTTTTTCACAGAAAGTGTGGTCAGGCACTGAAATGGTCTTCCCAGGGAGGTGGTTGAGTCACTGTCCCTGGATGTGTTTAAAGCTTGTTTGGATGAGGTGTTGAGGGATCTGATTTAGAGGTGAACTTGTTAGGTAGGGTAGATGGTTGGACTCGATGATCCCAGGGGTCTTTTCCAGCCAGAGTGATTCTGTGATTCTTAGCCATGTATCTTCAGTATTTATTGGTTGCATGCATACGTGTTCAGTACTTTTGTCATATTTTTGTTAAAATGTGTTATATTATTCAATTTTCTTTGTAACTGGAATATTTAATTTTCTACTGTTACAGTTATTATACTGAAAATATATGCCTGCTTTTTCTTTACCGTATTAGTGGCAGTTTATTTCTGACCTTAAAGATGTACTTATAAAAAATCTTTCCTCACAAAATTCTTTCTAATCCTTAGCCACTATAAAACCTCACCTTTAACAACTATTCTAGTTCCTTGAAATGTAACCATCTCTTCATAAAACACAGCAATTTCTTTATAATGCTCAGCAACTGTGCAACTGCTCAGCAGAAGTTGTGTGTCAGCTAGCTATCAACATAAACATACATTAGAAGACTAGGCAGACAAAATATGACTTATATACTAAAAAGTTTGCTGAGAGTTAATGGTTTGCTTGAAAAGATGACTCCTATTTTATAAGGAGTCAGGTTCATAGTTTTACTTTTCTTCATACACTAATTATGTGGCAATTTCTGCTTACTAATCCTTTTGGAAGAAGAACAAAAGTCAACATTATTTTCTAATAAACACTGTTTAATCAAAAAGCATTTCATATGTGTACATATATATCTCTCCATCTATATACAAATTCTTTGTATGATCAAGGAAGTTGAGTAAATTGAAGAAAATGAGTATATATAGTACATTAACGATACAAGAGCAAGTAGGATACTGGAGATAACGGGGAAATCATTGCTTGCTCTTACTTCCTATATAAAATGTATACAGCTGCCCCTCTCCCACTCGATTCCTGGAAGAACGCTACACTGGTATTTAGAAAGAAAGATTCATTGAACCCTTTCTTTCTTGTATACAAAAGAGATGAACTGTGCACAATAGTGTATGTCTAGACTATCCTCTGAGAATAGACCCTTCGTACAGAATAGGCCATCATTACAACAAGGTTTGCTGTTCAAACAGGCACTGAACGTGAAAGCAGAGTCCAGGAGTACTGAAGGAGCAGACTTCAAGGCACAGGGGACCCAACCTAGACAGGCTGCCTGGGGGCTGCCTGGAGACCTGCATGTACGGAAAGCAGAAGGACAGGTTCCTGCTGACAGATGCCTATCTACGGTTATAGAGCACTGTTAGTGTCTGCAAGTAATACAATGTAAGTGTAAATCTTATAATTAACTTATAACAAGCTAAATAAATGCATAAAATATGTATCAGAGTTTTAAGGTTTTTTGTCTTTGGAAGACCTTAGGAGATCCCAGTGGCGTTTATTAGATGGTAAAGCAAAATATCTCTTAAACAAAAATGAATTAAGTACTGATACCTAGAAGGTGATCAAACTGTCGTTTAATCCATAGTTATTAATCAATGTAAAGGATTTTGTTTGTAACAGTGATGTTATTGCTGGAAATACTCATCTAGATTTAAGGTGATCAAGAAAAATAAAGAAATAACCTAGTCTCATATTTTAGACAGATGATTTGTGATAATTTGTTTGAAATGGCCATCCATGAAAAAGTCTGTTGACATCTCGGCACGAGAATAACTGAAATCACAAGTGCAGCAGATTGCTAATTTAAGATGCTAACACTTGGTGAAGTTAGTAATATTACTTATGAATGATTAGGAAGAAACACAGATAATTTAAAACTATTCAATTCTTGCAAGCATATGCTTAGCTAAAAATATATCCCTAGTTGTATAAAAAATATATTTGCATTTAAAACAGTTATATTGACCATCTACTTGTAGATTGCTCTGTAGACATTTTTTCCCAAATCATGGCTCAAGTGAATATGTACTTACTTTGGTAACTCTTAAAATGAATGGCTTATAAATAGATTAATTTTTATTATCAGTAACAACAGTGTCTCTCCTCTTAGTGCATGTTTTGTTAAAGAAATATGCTACTTATCATATAGGGTTGAGGAGGCTTTGATTCCTTCAGAATGCACATGGATGGACCTCAAAACATCCCTTAACTGGTACAGAGGTGAAAGTTGTACCAGTGGTGAAAGCAGGTCTTTACACTTTTGCACAAGAACCAGAACTTGAAGATAATCCTGTTTTGTACTTCAGCCCTGTAATCATTAATGGAATGCTCATCTAACTTTCCAGTTCTTGGTGACAGATTGTCCTGGGTTAAAACCACAAACAGAAATAAAGGCAGCCAGATTTCGAAGAGGGGTCTCAGATAGAATTTATCAGGCAATGGACCAATTTAGGGAAACAAAAGGGGTTTTTTAAATCTACAGCTAAGCACAGAAAGAAGAAAAGCCCAAGTAAGGTAAAGCACACACACAAAAAAGAAACTCTATCTCAGTACCATTACACACATTCTGAGAAAAAAATTGACAAAGAATTCTGTAAGCTGTCTTTGCCTTTAAGCTCTTTGTCCTGGGGCAAGGGACATACACATACACTCAGCAGCAACAGGGGAAGGCCACCCCTAGAACATCTCAAATTCACATTTCTTGAGCATTCTTCCAAAGCTTTGAGAGTTATGAATGTTTTCCAGCTTCTTGCGTGGATGGTTCCATCAGCTGAACAAAGTGAACGCCCCCTCAGGACTTCATTCCCTTCTTAATCAAGCATCTCTAGTTTTCTCAATGGCAAAATAACAGTTTCTAGCTTGCTGTTCAGTGGCTCACAGATGGCGGTAGCTACATGGCCAGCCATGTAGTGAAAACACAATGGCACCAGCCACATGGCAAAGTCAGCAGAGATCTTCCCTCTATTCCTCTGGGCTTTTGGGCGTTTTCCTCTTAGCTCACCCCCTCCAACATCTCCATGCTTTTAGTGCTCAGTGTAGCTCTGTTTTGCTTGATGCAGGAAGAAATTGGTACTGATAGTTCTTTCTGTACCAGCCTACCTCACAGCATGGGCAGGGGAAGAGATTTCTGTTTGTGCAGTTCTGTAGCTCTAGCCACAGAGGAAACACCGCACTTGGCTGTAGTCAGGAGGCAGAACTGGAATTGTTCTGCTCCATTTTATTGTCTGCATCCCGGTGAGCGGGTCAGGGTTGGGGTCAGGGTCAGGGTTGGGTCAGCAGCCACACAGAGCTCCAAGCAGAGCTCTAGGAGACAGAGAGCTGCTCACCTACAAGCAGACCCTTTAATTGGGGTACAGGGTAGATGGGAAGGTCTGTTGCATTTCCCTCTAAACCAACCACAAACTTCCTTTCGAACCACACCTCTCCAAAACTTCAGTTTCATCCTACAAGAGTTAGTCCTTTTGTCCATTCAAAATGAGCAATTAGATATTAATGGCTTGAGGCTTTCTGAGCAGCAGTAAACATGGTCTGGAGTGGGGTTTCTTTCTGCCTCCTTTACAGTCTAAAATATAACAGATATCATTTTGAGGATAGAAAAGGACAGGGAAGGTGATACCACAGCCTTATTTTTCCTAACCCCGAACACCAATATGCACTCTTTGTACTTGGAAACCTGATATAAATTTTAATATGTTTTTCTAACCATCTTTGGGTGAGTCATTATGATTAAGAATCTGTATTTTCTCTGTTTTGACATCAGAATGAAATTTGATAATTTGTAAGATATGAAGGTATACATTTGTACTACTTCTGAAACCAGTGAATGACTCGAGATCTCCACATACCACACTACTGCAGAGGATTAATTTATTGTTTAGATAGTACATTCAAAAGTTGTTTTGAGTTCATTTACTTACATTTATTTTCTTTGACCTGATAGTTTTATTCCAAAAATTCTACTTTCTAAGTTCTCATTGTAAGCCATTCTTTCTCCTCCTCTTCCTCATATGCTCTGGGAGCAATAAATGAACAGTAACTACAGATACATTGTTTGAGATCTTGAAATTCTGACTGACATATATCATCCTAGGTGCGAGCAGATATCACACAATAACCATTGTTATAGAATTATGGAGGTAGTGACTGATCAACATTGGGCTGCTATGGCAGCAGTGGATTGTAATGAAAATTTATGTTCATTGGGAATTCACACTAATAGCAAGATGGTTAATGGGTCGAAGACAAACTTGCTCCTATGTTCCGGGAAAAGTGGAATTGTAGCAAGTGTAATGTTTTACTTATTTTCAACTACATTGTTTTTCTTTTTATTATTTTTTTTGCCCTTCTTATTGTCTTGACTTTTGGGATTGTCCACCAAAATATAACTGACTCAATCTTATGTTTAATTCTGCTTTAATAACTCCTGACTTGTGACCTTCCTATTAAAGGAAAATCAGACTCTAAATTCCATGTCTTCTCACTAAATTCTTGCTCCTACTGTTACATTGGACTCCTCTTTTACTTGAGTCAAACCACTTCTATATTACTTTTCAGCTAAAAGCTCCTGTTTACTTACAATGACACAAATTATAACTCCATGCACAAGTTCTAAAATAATTTCAATCTCAGCAATGCAAACCAAGTTTTTTTTTTTATATTGTGTGATGGAATGCAAGGTCCAGGTTATTCTTTGAGGAATTAGAAATTTTACTAGTTCTCAGTCAAGAAGTAAAAGATGTGGTCTCTTAGTTCATGGTTAACTCAAAAGCACAAAAGGACGTTTAGGCCAGGATTTACACATTATATGACAGTGTAGTAAGTTTTCAAAAAAAACATTTTAAGATATCTCTGAAAGTAAATTTATTATAATAATGAATAAACAAACATTTCATAAGCAGGTTATTTACAAATGTATTTAGAAACTGAGGCTTAGAAAATCTTTGACAAATAAAGGGAAACAGTTTCTAAAATGGTTTAAGTTATTCACAAATGCCTGATTCTAAAAAACAATTAAGGAAATGTAGGATTTTTTTTTTAAACTATTTAGACTTAACTGTGCTGTGGCAGGGGGATTGGACTAGATGATCTTTTGAGGTCCCTTACAATCCCTAATGATTCTATGATTCTATGACGTGTTGGGATAGAATATAATGGTGAATATTAGTATCCCATTAGGATTGATCAACATCCTTAAAAATCCAGAGAACGTAAAGATTTATTTCCAGAATTCATCCTTGAAAGTCCTTTCTATTTTAACTGAGGTTTAAGAAACAGAGAGCCTAAGACAAATTATCATAAAACACTTTATTATTTCAATAGAAATATTGCATTTCCAGAATATTTATGTTCCTCAAAGTTTGTAAGCAGGCAAAGTTTTGATGACAAAATGTGGTGTTGTAGACATATTCTATGCTTTTTGTATGTTTTACAGAAGAACACAAATGGAATACATTGACAATTGCTATACATTTGCTCTTGATTGTACAAGTGTATCTTTTCCACCACAGCTGTTTTTCAGTAGGAATAGCAGTGCTGTTGGAACTGAGGAAATTGAACATCTGGGAAGTGAAATAGATTGGAACTGCATAACTCAGTTCTGATCCCTTAGCATATTTGGTCCTTGCACAGCTAACATTTCCATTAAAGGATTTCAACGTATTATTGCATCCAAATTAGTGAAAGCAGTTCAAGCAACTCATCCGTGTACAAGCAAAACATACTTCTAACAAGTAGTTGACTATTTAGTAGTGGTGGCGATCTGAAATCTAAATGATGACCAAGTAAAACTTTGGGATCTGCTTTTCAGACCTATGAGTTGTGAGATACATACTTGGTGCCATTTTGGCTTTGTCTGTACGTATATCAAGTTGCCAAAAAAAAAAAAAAGAAAGAAAGAAAGAAAAAAAGCAAAGCACATTTATAAAATCTGGCCCCTGGCTCTGGAACCAGCTTATATAACAGCACTTTTCATTCATCATAGTGAAAAAGTATCTTCTCTTTCTATTTAGCTTTGCTTTCATTGCTGGCTCCAGCCCAAAAATAAATTGCATTATTTGTCTTTTATCTCTCTGGATAATATTTTATAAAGCTTTTATTCTGTTTGAGCTACTCTCGCGGACAGATGGGCCAGAATCCTACCTGCTGGCAAGGGTTTAATTTGTGACAGGAACTCTACCAGTGTTTCTTACCTCAGGCTGTTTATGGCATAACATGAGAAACTATCATTTACACTTGTGATACTGAAACAGATGTTGCTCTGCCATGTGTAATCCCCACCTGGCACCATTTGGATTTCCTATAGCTGTAACATACGCAGTCAAGAGGTCAGCTTGCATATCTCTTGTGATCTCAAGAATGACTGAAGCTTTTTCTCCTTGTCTATTTTTATCCTATTACAGGCATGCTGAAAGAAGGCAGCACATCATGACAATTTAGAGGAAAGAAAGCACAATTCTACTGAGAAGCCTTATGGCTTCAGTGGAGGCAGCAGGCACCCCAAACAGCTACTTTATCCATTTGATTCAAATTCAGAACTGAGTAATTCTCAGTGATGCATGGCTGTACCAGCAACACAGCCGGGGGGAACGCAGCATTCTGTGTAGCAGTTTTGCTTTTTCCACTTGTTAGGTGGATATCTGAGATGTCTTACTGTGATTTGGATGGAAAAGAGCAAGAGTATTGCACATGCGTTTCTCCAAATGAATTATACTTATGGTGATGAAATTAATGTAATGTACAGGAATTATTCAAAATATCTTTGTTTTGATTATTTCATAAATTTTGAACATTTGAATTTTCTTTACCTCGGGAACAATTTAGGAATCTATCATCCACTTAACATTTCTGTAAATCTTCCTTAGCATTCCGTAGAATCATAGAATGGCTAAAGTTGGAGGGGACCTCAGAGGGGCACCTAATTCCAACCTCGCAACTGCTGGCAGGGACACCTGTCACTAGACCAGGTTGCCCAGACCCCATCCAATCTGGCCTCAAACACGTCCAGGAAGAGGTCATCCACAGCCTTCCCAGGAAACTTGTTCCTACGCCCCACTACCATCAGAGTGAGAAATTTCTTCCTAATATCTAATCTAAATCTACTCTTCTTTGTCTGAAAACCATTCCCCCTTATCCTGTCATTTAAGTCACTTGTAAAAAGTTCCTTTGCAGCTTTCCTGTAGGCTCTCTGATGTAAGGCCCCTGTGGTGTATACTCCAGCCTGCACAGCCCAAATTCCCTCAGCCTGTCCTCACAGGAGAAGTGCTCCAGCCCTCTGATCATTCCCGTGAACCTCCTCTGTACTTACTCCAGGTACTCCATGTCCTCCTTATACTGGGAACTCAAAACTGGAAGCAGTACCACAGATGAGGTCATACATGAGCAGAGTAGAGGGGGAGACTCACCTCCACTGACTTGTTGGTGACACATTTTTTGATACAGCCCAGGACACCATTGGCCTTCTGGGCTGGACTCACTCATTGCCAGCTCACGTTGAGTTTCTTATCCATCAACAACTCAGAGTCCTTTTCCTCAGTACTGTTCTCAATCCACTCAATATTCAGCATGTATTCTGCATCCAGATGCAGAACCCTTGCACTGGTTGAACGTTATGTAACTTGCATGTTGCCCATTATCAAGCTTGTAAAGGTCCCTCTGGATGGCCTCTCTTCCCTCCAGCATGTTAACCACACCAAGCAGCTTGATAACATTAGCAAGTTTGCTGCAGATGCACTCAATGCCATGCTCCATGCCTATGACAAGAATGTTAAACAATAGTGGACCCAGAACAGACCCCTGAGGAACTTCATTCATAACCAATCTCCACTTAAACATCAAGCCATTAATCACAACTCTTTGAACATGACCAACCAGCCAATTTCTTACTCATCTGTCAAATCTGTGTCTCTCTAGTTAAGAGGTGTCTAATGCCTTGCACAAGTCCAGGTAGATGACAGGAGTTGCTTTTTCCTTATTAACCAGTGCTGTAACCCTATCACAGAAGACCACCAGGTTAGTCAGTCATGATCTGCTCTTAGTGAAGCCATATTGGCTGTCATCAATAACCTCTCTTTATTCCATGTGCCTTAACACTGTTTCCATTCTTCTTTTAAGATCTTGTCAGGCACAGAGGTGAGACAGACTGGCCTGTAGTTCTCAGGTCATCTTTTTTTCCCAGTTTGAAAATGAAGGTTATGTTTCTCCTTTTCTAGTCAATAGGAAGTACACCTTGATTTCTGAGATATGATGGATGATGGCCTAGCAACTACATCCACAAGTTGCCTCAGAACTTGTAGGTTTATCTTACCAGGTCCCAGGGATCTTCAGGTTCTTTATACAATCATGAACCTGATCAGTCACTACTGTGGCTGGTACTTCCTTCTCCCACTCCCAGCCCTTAACCTTCATTAATTGGGTGGTGTGTTTTCTGTGTTCTCCAGTGAAGACTAAGACAAAAATGTCATTGAGTACCTCAGTGTTCTCCATACCCCAGTTTATCTGGTCAGAGGTTTCTCTCCATAAATGGCCCACATTTCTCCTGTTTGTTTTTTTTTTTCTTTCTAGTTAATAAACAGATAAAAGCTCTTCTTGTTTGCCTTCATGTCCTTGGACATATTTAATTCTATCCAGGCTCTTTGGCTTCCCAAACCTGATCCCTGGCCACACAAGTAATTGCTGTATATTCCTCCCAGGCCATCAGTTCTCACTTCCACCCTCTGGCAGATTTCTTCTTATGCTTGTTTTTGCAAGAGTCACTTGTTCATCCTTTCAGGCCCCCTGGCATTTTTGCTTAACTGTTTTAGGGTTTGGTTGGGTTTTTTTGTAGGAATGCAATGCTCTTGAGCTTGGAGGAGGTGGTCTTGGAACCAGGCTTCTTGCTCACACAGTCCCTCCAGGAGTCCAGCCCATCCACTCTACTGAAGAAGCCCCCGAAGGGGCCAAATTCTACTTTCCTGAAATCCGGGGTAGCAAACTTGCTGGGCACCCTCCTCATTGCCATGAATTGCACCATCTCACAATCACTGCAGCCATTGGGTTTTACACTCCCCACCACTTGGTGAAGACCTCTTTGTTGGTGAACACAAGGTCAAGACATATCACCTCTTCTCATCACCTGCTCTAGGTTTTGGAGGAGCAAGTGATCATTGATGTGGTCCAGGAGTCTCCTGGTTTGTTTGTGCTCTGCAGTATTGACTTTACAAGAGATACCAGAACAGCTGAAATCCCCTATGATGACAAACAAACACAACCAAAGCAAAACCTGAGAGTAAATGAACTAGAAAATAATTTTTATCACCAGCATTTTCTCAGATTTTGCTGTTGCTCATTTGCACCATATTTCCTATTTGTTTGACTTTATAACACATGAATCAGAAAGATGTGACAGGCTCACAGCAAATTCTTTCCTTACCCACTGATTTTTCAGGTTTGTTCTCTTCATCATGTGGACCTGAAGAGAGAGAGAAAGTTTCACTTATATTCTAGAAATAAAATAAGTTTAGCTAGGACTATAGGAGGAGAAAAATCAAGAAAATTAAGTTGACCATAGTAGGCCAGTTCAGTTCTTCAATTCAAATCCACCTGTGTTCTTCCAAAGTCATTTTCCTAAGATGTCAACAATAATTTGGGGTTGGCTTTGTGGCTTTTTGTCTTTTTCCTATGTTTGCTAAGACGTAGACACTCCAACACAATGAGTGAAGATGCATAGGAAATGTAAAGCAACTTTTCTTTTGCTTAAAGTATGTGAAATTAACGATATTTGTTATCCCTTGATCTCTGGTTGAAAATATAATAAAATGGTAGGGTTGCTGAGGAGATTGTTAAAACATGCATGCGTTACTCTTGACAGTAGTAATGTTTTTATCTTTCTCCTAGGAGTGCTTCTGAAATATAAAATTTGTTGCCACTCAATTGCTCCTGACTGAGATTTTGTAATTTAGCCTGGGGAGATTTTGGTTTTAGCTTGGGGGAGGGGGATGGCTTGGGCAACACTGCTAAGTAACTTGCAAGACAGAAACTCCTCTCAGCTACAGTTATTCACCTGCCAATGGAAGTCTGAGCCAGTCATCACTTCTGCAAATAAGCTTGTTTTATGGAGAGCAAAAACTTGTGGCACAAGTTTCCTGTTGGTGATCATTTTTGGAATAGCCGTTTTGCTGCTGGTAGCAATTTTTACCCTGGAGTGTGTTCATAGAGGAAGGAGTGACTTCATGGAACCCCAAAGATCAGCAGAGGAGAGAAGCTTCTGCAAAGTCATGGTAGAGTGCAGGAGAGGAAGAGTCCCATCTTCAACCCATGGAGGACAACACTCTGGAGCAAGGGACACAAAGCAGAGAACTTATGTTTATATGAAGATTGGGAAAGCTGTACTTACCAGTCAGGAGAAAATTTATGTGCACCACATTTCCACAATGAAATGGACTCCCAGGAGGGCCGTTTCCCTCAGGAGAAGGAGGTAATGGAGCTTGGACAAATTATGTAAAAATATGTGATAGATGTCTATGTTTTGGTGTTGGGGGTTTTATGCTGTTTGAATTAAATATGTTTTGGTGTTTTTTTCAAAAATTGAGCCTTCAGTTTTTGCCTGTGGTGCATTCAAATGCTATTAAAATCTCTTTAAATGTTATTAAAATCTTCTTGGTTTTTTGTTTCAGCTCATTCCTTTTCAGATCAATTAATCTCATATCAGACTTGAGCAGCTGGTCAGCCATTGACATAAAGTAACAGTTTGTCAGATCTTCCAGAAAATAACCACAATTTTTTTTTAAAAATTGACTTTTTTTAAAAAATAAAAATATTGATAACAATATTCGTTTTCTTTATATTCTGAGGAAAGGAGCTTCTGCAAAGCCATGGTCAAGTACAGTGGAAGAAGATAGTCCCAGGTGTACTCTGTGAAGAGTACAGAGCAGGGGACTGGCCTTGAGAATGTGGAACAGGCAACATATCCTTAAAGTTCATCCTGAGAAAGGAAAACTGGACTGGAGTGGTCAAAGGCTGGAATGACCCACAGCCTGCAGAAAGCCACCATGCTAACCAGGGAAATGCCATGGAGGTCTTATTTCTTATGGTAGAGAGAATGCCACATTGCCACAGTTAAAAAGACCTGTGAGGGTTTATTGCCCTGAAGGAAAGAAGGAGTTAGAGCTTGGCCCAGGTATGTAAGCCCTCTGTGATTACTCACTGTATTGTTGGTTATGAGGTTTTTCTGTTGTTTTTATTATATTTGCTTTGGGTTTTTTTCCCCAAATCAAGCTTGTAATTTTTTGCCTGTGACTCATAAGTGGTGAGCTAAGCACTGCCTGTTGTTTTCAGCTCATTAGCACTTAACTAAATTAATTCATTAACTTGTCCTGGAACTCTGGTTGACTATGTGGTCAACCTGTGACAGAAATGTAGAGCTTTAAAGGTCAAAATGTTGAGTCAAATATAATGTAGCCAGCAGGAGTAAGCATGTGATTGTACCTCTGTACTTAACACTGGTGAGGCTACACCTCAAGTATTATGTTCAGTTTTGGACACCTTACATTGAGGTGCTGAGCAGGTCCAAATAGGAGTGATAAGTTTGGTTAAGGGATAGGAGTACAAATCTTGTGAGGGAGCTAAGGCTGGTTAGTCTGAAGAAAAGGGGGCTCAGGGGAGACCTTATTGAGGTCTACAACTACTTGAAAGGAGGTTGTAGAGAGGTGGTAGGGTTTTCACAAGTAGAAAGCAATAGAATTGGGGAAAATGGTCTGAAGTTGCCACAGGAGAAGTTTAGGTTAAACATTAGGAAAAACTTTATTGGAAGAGTCACTAGGTATTTGAATAGGCTGCCTAAAGACCTGATTGAATTGCCATCCCTGGACATATTTAAAAGTCATGTATAGGTAGTACTCAAGGACATGGGCTTGGTAGGTTAATGGTTGGATTCAAATGATCTTAAAAGTCTTTTTTAACCTAGATGGTAGAAAGAAGTTGGTCCAATGAAGCAAGATCTCACAGAATATACTGTCATCACCACAATACAACAACTGTTTATTCTGCTGGAGAGCATATATTCTTGCGTAAAGGACATTGATCATATTTTATAAATTCTCACTACTTTAGTTTCTTTTAAACAAAAAGAGTGTAAAATATATGAACTAAGATAAATACTGAACTACTGGATCATCAGGGATAGTCTTATAATTGCTAGCCTGATTTATAAAACTGAAGCAAGAAATCCAAATGTTAAAGGCTAACTTGCTATCTATTGATTTAAGATGACATACTCGCATAGACTACTATGGTTAAGGGTGTCCCTGTAGAGCTACATAAAACAGGAGAACAGTGTGATCTTCTCATTTTACCATCCCTAGAGAAGAGTAGAATCATTAGCCAATAATAACATCAGAGAAAAACCTATTAAACCTATTATAGGTGTCAAACCAACATGATGACATAAAAGTAAGAGTGAACAGAGGTAGTGGCCCACAGGGGATGAAATAATAGTTTTGTCTGCTGCATTTTAGTGTCTGAAGTGAAGTCCATTTGCATTTACACTTTTCAGCAGCAACTGTCAAAAGTGCCAAAACATTCTCGAGTTTCAATTTCTTACAACTTTCCCCCCTTTGTAACTGATCTTATTCATTACTATCTGATAAATAGAAAGTGGTGAACAACAGATCCTGGCAAAAGTTAATTATGAAACATCGCAAAAACCATTTGTGGCATAGTGTGTAAACAGGAATGAGTACCAATTCACAACAATTTTTTTATTATCTGCTTTTAGAATCGAGTTTCCTAAGCACAATATGATCAAGTGTTTAATTGAGGTAAAGGTGTGCAGGAAACAGACATATGCCAAAAAAGAGAATCCCTTATAATGTTAATATTTAAGAGTTCATGTATTATTATGTCTTGAGAATAAGCAACAAGTAAGATTACTTCTTAGAGGTGTGTCTTAGAGGGAAGTGTTATTCACAATGGAAGTCCTGTGGAGGCAGAAGCACCAGGAACATTTATCAGTCTGAAATAATTCACATGCAAGAAACACAATATGAAAGTGAAAACAAAGTAGTTCAGAGTAGTCAAAAAAAAGATAGAAAAGTTAAAAAAAAAAAACTAGAAAAAGTTATTTTAAGTTTCCTTCTATCTTCACACACAGAAGCCCCTCAAAAAAGACAGTTTTCAGGGCTGTAGGTATGGAGTAAAGATAGCACATCTGGGATGGGCCACCAACCCACAGAACTTCTGCAAACACTGCTCTCATTCTAAGATACTGATGGGAATCTTAACAATTTGGTAGGAGTTGGAATCTACATACAGACACTTCATGGAGAAAACACCATCTGTTTTCTTAAAAAGAAATTTTCATAGACGAACACAAGATGAGTACTGAGACATATTAAAAAGTAGAAGGTGCTACAAGCTGGCCTCTGCTACTACTCATAATTTTTAGTTCAGAAAAAAACTGTTCTATTCCTTTAAAATTTTAGCCGATGTGTATATACAATTTAAATATTGATTTATTCAATTCTATTTTTAATTGCCCCGCCCATGTATAAACACGGGACAAGTTACTGGGACCTGATACACAACTTTAACAACTGACATTCTCATATTAGAAAAAAGTTGCTATATGTCTTTCAAATAAAGGTATGATGCTGTTTATTTTTTATGAATATTATGTGTGCTAGTTTGTTAACTTTTGTTACTAAATTTTATTTAATTATCATGCTGATTTAACATAGAATAAATGTTTCAAATAGGATATCATGAGACATGAAGACTTATCTAGAATGGTTATAAAGACACAAACGCAGGCTATGAGTTTGTTTTCAGTTGTTTTTTACTCTTNGCTGAAGGCTGTCGGTGGTGGAGGGGTCGTGATGGCATTCTGCACCAGTCTTGCTTCTCCAGTCCGGGTGCAATGCGGCGGCAAGCAGCAGCGGCACCGCGCTGCCGCGGCAGGGGCGCCGCTTCTCGGGTCCGGCGCGCCGCTTCTCGGGTCCATCGCGCCGCTTCTCAGGTCTGTCACGCTGCTTTTCGGGTCTGGGGTGCCGCTTCTCGACGGCGCGGCGGCAAGTGCCAACCGGCAGTGGGGTCAGTCCGGGGCCGGGGTCACAGCTGATTTGGGAGCCGCGGTCCGCCTCGGAGCCGCTGTTCTCACCTCCTCAGAGCCGTGGTTCTCAC
>VXBP01004808.1:21103-34111 GCA_013400115.1 Rhinopomastus cyanomelas | reverse complement strand
GGAAACAGCCTCTAGTACAAATTGTTCCATCACCTTTCCTGGGATGGAGGTGAGGCTGACCGGTCTATAGTTACCCGGGTCTTCCTTCTTTCCCTTTTTAAAGATTGGGGTAACATTTGCTATCCTCCAGTCCCTAGGGAATCTCTCCCATTCCCCAGGACCTAGCAAAGATGATAGAGAGTGGCCTAGCAATGACTTCCGCCATCTCCCTGAGCACACGCGGGTGCATCCCGTCTGGGCCCATGGATTTGTGTATGTCCAATTTGCTCAACTTATCCCTAACCCAGTCCTCATCAACCAAGGCAGGCTTCTCTCTTGCCTCAACCTCCTCTGTTGTCTGGGCCTTGATATCAAGACAACCCTTAGAAGTATAGACAGAGGCAAAGAAAGCGTTGAGTATCTCTGCCTTCTCTGCATCCTCTGTCTCCAGGGTACCCACCTCATTCAGCAGGGGTCCTACGTTGCCTCTAGTTTTAGTTTTACCTGGTATGTATTTGAAGAAGCCCTTTTTGTTGCCCTTGACCTCTCTTGCAAGGTTTAATTCCAAGGAGGCCTTGGACTTTCTAGTTGCATCCCTACATTCCCTCACTAGAGCCTTATAATCACCCCAAGTGGCCACCCCCTCCTTCCATGACTTACAGGCTTGCTTCTTCCTCTTCAGTTTGCCCAGTAGTTCCCTGGTTAACCATGCAGGTCTTTTGGCTCCCTTCCTTGACTTATTCCTTGATGGGATACTCATTTCTTGTGCTGCAAGTAAGCGGTAGGTAAGAGATTCAGAAACCCTTGAGCTTTGTGGTCAGAACCAGCCAAAATCAGTAAACTGTGTAAAAAAAAATAAGTAGGAGAAGAAGACCCCATGTTCCGCAAGCTTGAAAGACTGAATTGTAGGAGAAAAATCCCCCTGCAAATCTCACAAGCAAGGACATGTACTTAACTAACATGTATCTTCTTTTAGTAGAAAATAGCATTCCAGATGAGAATGCTCCAGGAGCTGTGCATGCATTCACAGGGATCACCGAACTGACAGAGCAGTACTCATACCTTGTTAATGCTTGAAATGCTGAGCAGAATCTGCAAGTCTAATTTGTGCATTTTTGTGCAGAAAACTTTAAAAAGTTGAAAGGTCTCTTTCCACTCCCACTGCCCCACTCTTCTCCCCCCTCGGTAACTTCTCTGATGTGTGCTGGGGTGACTGAATAAAATGTCTTGGTCCCTTTCTTCTTCAAATTGAGTAAGTTGTTTCGTTGCCTGCAGATATATAAGTGGTTTTGTTAAACCCTCCCTTTGTGTCTGACACATTAGCTAAAAGTTGAAATACAGTTGAGGTTTGTAACCCATGACATTGGTGTGAGCCAGGTGGGACGTGTGGGGATCCAGAGAAGGACCCACACTACATCACCGCTGTCACTAGGACACTGCCTGCCTACGATTATTTATTTGGAGCTTTATGTACTCTAAGCAGTAAAAGCGATGAAAGAAGACAATACTTATATGGTGATTCTAGTCATGTTCCCCAGCAGTAAGAAACAATAGCTTTATGTACTATATGTCTTTTTAATATTCCCTGAAAATGGTCAGTCTTCTGTTGAGCTCAGACTACTTTTGCCTGTATCTGGAGAATAGCTTTGCAGTAAAAAACCCTAAGCATTTGTATTTTGCTGGTGTATATAACTGAACTAATCCTTTAATAGAAGCTGATATGTGTCCTGTGCTTTGTGAAGATTCCCCTCTTCAAAGATATTCACTCAGTGAGATTGTCCTGACTTGGCAAAAGTGGAGGTTTTTTTCTTTTTGCAGTGTGGATTATCAGCTAAAACGCCTCAGTATTTCCACGGTGACTCACCGCAGGAAAGGCTGGCCTTTACTGCAGAACACAACACACTGTGAAGGTTTTGTGCTTTTATGCAGATGCAAAACATTCATAACTCTGCCACCACTGTGGTGAGAGGTGTGAAGACATATAAAAAACAAATGTGTAATTAACTTGAGTGGGATAGAATTTGGAGGAAGGTAGATTTGGGGTTTTTTTCATGAGAGAAACTTGGACCTCTTTCTCTTCTTTCTCTCTTCTTTCATACTCCTGACTTTCAGATAGTTTGGGCTTTGTCCAGTTATTCTTAAAACATGTTTTAGTAGGAATCATCCTCCCACAAGGAGGGTAAGGACCATGTTACTAGAAACTTAGTTTTGAGGGCGAGTTTGGACATAACTGTGAGAAAAGTCTATAACCTGGTCTACTAGCTTTTCTACTCAGGCACGAACAGATCTGTTGTAACTCCCAGGCAAGAGACCACTTTCAATCATTTTCTTTGTACTCAGAAGTTGTTTGCTCTCATCCTGGCTCCCACAGTGTTTGGTGTGTAAGTGGATGGGTTGAATCAGTTTCTGGCAGTGTCAGTGTTAATGCTTTTCTGATCGGGGCATTGTACTGTGTGTGCTGTGGCTAAACCAAGGCTGAATGGCTGGGTTACTGTTAGCACGAATATCAGAGTAAAGCTTCACATGGACCTTACGTAAAAAGATATGGTACTAGGTGTACACAGACTTAAATTTTGCATCCTAGCAGTCAGTAGAGAACAACCCTTTCTCCACAGACTTTGGTTACATCCAGCAATGCTGCATTTCTTTCACTCAGAACATGTGATCCAGTGCAGGATTGCAGTGGCAGTCAAAATTTGACAGCTCTGCAACGGGGTAGATGCACTATGTGATGTAAGTGGGCCCGAAAAGAAACACGACGAGACCTAATGGTGTCCTGAAGCTTATGGAACTGCTGATGGAAGACCTAGCTAATATTAAATCATTGCTTTAATCTTTTATGAATGTAAATAAGCCATGTTTTTCATGCCACTGGCATTTTCAGTTGGCTCATGGTGTTTGCCTAATGTTTGCTGCTCCAAGTGATTTCTAATTGGAATGCACTGAAAAAAAATAGGTAATTCATTGTCTAGCTTCAAACAGTCTTGCAGGTGCGAATGTGTTTGCAAGCATTCTAGCTTCTCGTTTCCATGGAGATAAGCAAAATAATTAAGTGCTTATCAAAAGTACAGTGTTTATTTCTTTTCTGTTAGGTATTTTTTACATCCTCTGTCCCACTTACATTCATAACTACTCCCATTTTAAATGTCAGTGTCTTTAATGGTCCTTGATTATAAGAGGTGGTACTCTTACAAGGGCTGGATTGCTGAGCAAGTATTTGGGGTTTTTGTAATGTGTTGAAAATTGCGTGGTTTGGGCTTTTGTTGTAATACTTGCATACAATACACCAGCTACAAGTGTGTGTTAAAAACTGGGTTTTCTGCCGCGATTTGCTTGTCTACATCGCCTATATTTTACTAGCTAGAAACCAGGGCCCCATTCTCCAAGGATGTTAAAGGATGGTTTTTCTGCAGAGTATTTGATGACAGAATTTGCTTTAGCAGTATGGTGTGGCTAGATTTCCATTATCTATTTCCATTCCAGCTTTACATGTGAAGAAACTGTTCATCTTGGTGTGGCTATACGACTCTTCAGAGCACACGGCAGTCTTTGCTGTTGCTTTTATTATGGTTTTGCAGTGGACAAGCTTCACAAAATGGCTTTTCCCCATCCAATGCAACTAATGTTTCCCAACTAATTCTTAAGGCAGCCTAATGTTTTTGTATTAAAAATGTGGTTTCAGCTGTTCCCAGTTTTGCTGGACTTTGCACCAAGGCTGTGTGTGTTCATGTGTAAACCAAATAGAGTCCATGTCTGAGTATCTGAGGGAATGAGGTTGCATTTAAGTGATTGCTTCGGGCCAGTCCACATAAGGGATGCTGCTGAAAGAAGGTTTCTTCTCCCCTTCCAGCTATATTGCTGCCTGTCTCCCTATGCCAGCAGTAGTGCTAGGGTGGCTATGAGGTCAAACTAATCTAAAATATACTCCAGCTTTCAACCCCATCATTTCTGTTCATCTTGCTCTATGGCTGAATAATCACTGACTCAGAATAATCTGACAGTAGCTGGAAGAGGAAGCTAGAGCAGGGTCGCAAGAAGCAAGGAGCAGTGACAGACTGATAGATCTGCCCCGTCCTCAGCGGTATCTCTACATTTGCCTCATCTTAAAGTGATCATAAGTTATAAGCTCAATCAGGAGTAAGTGCCTTGAATAACTATGTGTGTAAAGTTCTTCTGACTTTAGCAGAACCTTGTTTTCTTAGGGAATACTTTTAATAAGTAAGCTACTGTTTGGATTAATATTTCCAGCCTTGGTCTGAGCAGCTGACAGCAGCAGTATCCCTTACTGATCTGCACTTGGGCAGCCGGAGATTTTGAATGTATTAGCTGTTAAATCACAGGCAAAATAGTTTTCAGAAAGCATTTCCACCCTCATTGGGAAGGTATAAGTGTGATCTGAATGTAGATTTATAAATTATGTGCAGTTTCCTACCTGACTTGTGCTTTGTACTGATCCTTCCTTAAATTTATTTCAGAATTGCGAATTCCCCAGGTGGTGTAAACTGCTACAGAACAATATGTGGCAATGATTCTTTGTGACTGACTGGAGGGATAGGCAAAGAGGAATTTAATGAGGTTTAATAAGTGCAGGGTCCTTCACCTGGGAAGAAGTAATGCAATGCATCAATACAGCTTGGGGAGCAGTCTACTGGAAAGCACTTCTGTGGAGAAGGATCTCGGAGTTCTTGGGGACAAGAAGCTATCCATGGAATAGCAGTGTGCTCTTGTGGCCAAGAAGGCCAATGGAATCCTCGGATGTATAGAGAAGAGTGTGTCCAGCAGATCAAAGGAGGTTCTTCTCCCTCTCTGCTCTGCCGTAGTGAAGCCACATCTGGAATATTGTGTCCAGTTCGGGGCTCCCCAGTTCAAGAGGGATAGAGACTTGATTGAGAGAATTTAGTGGAGGGCCACGAGGATGATTAGGGGACTGGAGCATTTGCCGTATGAGGAGAGATTTAAAGATCTGGGACTCCACTTTGGAAAGGAGAAGGTTAAGAGAAGACTTTATTACTGTATATAATTACATGTACATTTTGTGTAAAGAAGAAAGAGACAATCACTTTTCACTTATGCCTTATGCTAGGACAACGGTGTAAGTTACAGCACAAGTAAAGGTTACTGAGCATTGGAATGGGCTGCCCAAGGAGGTTGTGGAGTCTACTTCTCTGAAGACTTTTGAGACCCGTCTGGATGCATTTCTGTGTAACCAGTCTTAGGTTTTATGAACCTGCTTGAGCAGGGGGGTTGGACTTGACCCCTGGAAATCCCTTCCAACCCCTAAAGGTCTGTGTGTTTCTGTCTGTGTATATGGTATTTTATGGCAGAGGGGGTCAATTTTGATAAAGACAAGGAAGACTTGCTGGTACAACGCCCTATACCTTGGTCTCTCTAAGAGCTTTCAGTACCTCCATGTTCATAGAAGAGACAAATTACACTTAAGGTACTTCCTTAGGCATTGAGGAATAGTGTGGGATAGAAGTCCCACTGCTGTAGTACAGTACAGTGTTTTATCTCTGGATACCCAAGATACCCAAGGAAACAGAGCTGAGGGATTTCAGCCTAAGATTGCAAATATCTGATACATGGTAGACCTCCTTAGGTTATGTTCATTGTTCTGGAACCTGCCACCTTTATGTTTCAGGATATTTCTTTCTAATTGAATGGAATGGAAGAGGGAAAGATGCGGTGTTGCAGCCATTAATGTCTTGCACGTGTTGTGATCCGAGTACAGGCACTTTGGTAGCATGAGTTGTTGACCTCTGCAAGTCTTCATGGTATAGGGCTTCTTGGTGCAAGACCACTTCCGTGTTTAAAAGGAAAAATAAGATACTAAGAAATAAAGCATAATTACTTGAAGATATTGTTGGAATCCATGAAATGTTAAAGAACCTTTAAGCTGCCCTGAGCAATAGCTTGCATTTCTTTCCACTGCTATTCTACAGGCAAGTATAGCTGGTGCTAGAAATAGCTTGAGATGATGTGTTTTGGCACAGAAGAGGAAGGTGAATTAGATCAGAGGGTCCAGACTCTGCAACCCAGTTGTTCAGAAGACCTAGAGGATCAAGTTATAAAATGGTTGAAAGGGTTTTGAGTTTGCGTCTTTTTGGAAACGTGCAAAGGAAACACCACTCATGGTTGCATTTCTGCAAGTACCAACAAAAGTAAAATGATGGTACGTTATGACAGTAAGTTGGTGTCCAACCACCTGTGTAGTCACTTACTAATAAGTGCTTTTTTTAGTTTTTATTTTGCTTTATACTTTTCCCAGCTTTCTTACCAGTAGCAGCACACTGATTCTCTTAATCAGAGTAGATTCCGTTCTGTCAGGAACAAATTAAATAGAACAGTTAGCTGGCTTCAAGGTTTGTTTGTTTGTTTTTTATTAATACTTTAAATAGAATTATTTTTCTAGATAAAACCCCACCAAACAGTTGCAATATGTTTATTACATTTTTGGATGCCACGGGATTTTTTTAGGTTCTTCTGTTGAATATCCACATCAAAAATTCCACTAGGAGAATGTCTGTTCTAAGTGTAATCCTGTTTCCAGTCTTCCTTTTAGACAGCTTAAACTAGGCATGGTGGACAAGCTTTTCTTTATCTGGCTCTTCAAACTTTATATAGTGAAGTGTCATGTTATAAGTGAATTTTAGCAAAGGGCAAAACATTTTTCAGGATGACACACTTTTAAAGGGAACATGTGTTTTCTGATTTTCTCTGTGAAGACATGTTAGCCTCTAATAAATGTGTTTATGGTCGTACTACCTTATGTTTGATCCTGGTTTTGACTCTTAGGTTTTTTGTATGTATTTGCTTTTCAGGCAGCAGCATCTGTTCAAAGCCCTTAATATTGTCTAGACCTTGTACAGCGAGTGCCACAGCAAGGCTGGTTGAGGAGAACGTACACAATGAAGCGGCTCAGGGAATAAATGGAAGAGTACCAGTCAAACAGTCTCCACGTTCAGCTTCAAATCCAAAGCCACAAGGTAAGTAGTCTCAAACATTTCCATTTTCTGTAATTTCTAATAGTATATTGCAGAAAAAGGTTCTCAGAAGAAAAGTGGGACTTACTGATATGTTATGAGCATGTAGGCCTGTCAACACTTTAATCTCAAATGCCTAATAATTTGATGTGCACTTACTGCCAGCCAGCAAGTGTTTGATTTGTTCTTACCTCAAGAAGTTACCATTAGGTAGAGATGGGAGAACACATGTAAGCCTCTTGTTTGCATTATGCTGTTGCCAGTGCAAAAGCATTACTGCCAGAAGGTTGTGATTCCATTTTTTAAATTGGAGTGTTTGGCTGGCTGGCTTCAAGGTAGAGGGTGATGGGAAAGATATTCAGGACCTTTGGGGTTCTATCAGAGCTCAAGAGGAGCCCTCCCACAGGTGTACTTTGAAAGAAGGGAACTTTTTTCAGTAAGCCTAGTGTGTCTGCAGACTAGAAATCTCTTCTTTCTGTTCATAAATAGTGTCTTCCCTTCTGAAAGTTAAATAGGGCAACTTACAGGTTAATTTTGTATATATAAACCTCAAACCATCTTTTTATGTGGTCTTCTCAGTAATATGGATGATTCTGCTGAGGTTGATCAAAACAAAAATTTGTATGTTCCGCAAACCTTGGATTGAAAGCAAATCTGGGCTAATGTCTTTTAGAAGTTGTACCCAATGGGAACTTAGTTAATCTCAAAAGTTAAAAATATAGAATGAGTTTAGAAGGCTGATGTGATGCTGCTTAGTGAGTTAGATTCTGAGACACAGAGCTGTTATGACAGAAACTAGCATTCCTCAGAGAAACTAGGATCACTTAGTCATTGTGTAGTGGATTTGTGTCTGTGTGTCAGTTAATGAGAAAATGAACACTGAAGAATTTTGCATCAGTCCTGAGTTCATCGTAGAGTTAAGGGAGGAGGAAGTGCATCAGTGTGCCGAGAAAGTTGTATTGACTCAGAGACAATGAGAGAACAATCAAGCTGTATTTTTATGTTGGTTGCTTTTATAGAACTTCTGCCAGTATTGTACACTAAACTGTTTTTTTCAGTCTCATGTAAACATTACTTGAGAAGTCCTTCTGTACTAGTTCCTAAGTCTCTGAAATGCATTATCTGCATCTAATTTAACAAGAGAGAATGTGTTCTTCCTAAGAAAAATATATTAGGAATTTGTTAATGGATAAACAGAAACAGGTGATCAAGAAAAAGATTCTAAGCCCTTCAAAAACAAAACCAGCCCACTTATTATAAATTTTAGCTGCTAGATAAATTAGGAGTTGGATGTTACTTGGCTCCATTCATTCAAGTAGTTACACAGCTGTTGTTGTTCTTTCATTGGCATGACTTCTCTTTGTCAAAACTGCTTGGTCCAAATTGTGACATAGCCAGGAACAGTATTGGAGTCTAAGAAATGCAGCTGTGTACAGCATGTTCAGTGATATTGTTGTAAATAGTATTTTGTTCTTGCGTTGTTCATGGGCCAGTGTCTTCTCCACTGAGTCTATTAACATCAGTATGACACACATATTTACATATATTTTTGTCACTTTTAATGTAATTGAAGCAAAACAAAATAGAAGAATGAGATAAGCATTTGTGAGTCCAAATGATCCGAGCAAACTAAATTGTTCTGGTTTATTGCTTTAAATGTGTGGGTTTGGTGGGGTTTTTGTTTGGTTGGTTTTTTAAATGGCTATTCGTGTACAAAAACAGAATGATTTTTGGTTTATAGCAGCAAGAAAGGTTTTTCCAAATGGTTGTCCTAGTCATGCAAACATGAAGTATCCTTTCATAGTGGAAGGAAAAACACTGGTGCCCTGAATTGTAATGCCAGTGTACTTGGTTGTTAGTGAACACAAACTGACCTTCATCTAACCTACCAAAATGTATATAGTTAAAATACAAGATATAAAGGTGTCTTTGAGGTTGTATTGCAAGTGGGATACAGCTATTTTTAGTAAGCTTAGCTTTAACAGGAGAAATAGAGCTTTAAAATATAAAAGGAAAGTATCCTATATCTTGCACTCAAAGTGAACAGTGAACACTGGGCTTTGAACATGCCTAGTCTGTCATTGGTCTCTGATCCATTTCCAAATGTTTACACTCTTCTCATTCAGGGTAACTAGAGTAAGTGAATTAAGTTTTGCACAGAACCCAATGTAAAATATATTCTTCTAATTTTTGTTTCTATTCCTTAGCATATCAAAGAGAAAACAAACATCCTATGATACTATGAACTAGCTGTATGATATATGGACAGTAAAAGAGCCACTTTTGTTCACCAGTAATTGTAATGAACAATTCAGCAATTCACATGTTGGATTACTGTTTCATACATTCTGATTCATGAAAGTTTTTGCAGATTTGGAACAAGGCCTGAAACTCTCTGAAGGCTGTTGAGGGAGATAAGCAAAGAAATGTGAGACTGTGGAGAAAAGCAGTTGCGTTCTCTGCCATCTGTGAAACACATCAATAAAATGCGCCCTCTCATGAAATGGATTGATGCAGACTGGAGGTAGTCAGTGGAAATAGTAAAATACACTACTGAGTCCCAAGCAAATATGATGCATGAGAGACAAAGCAAGTAGTTAGATCATTTGAAATTTGCTCTTCCCAGCGGGAATCAGAACCGAGCAGGAGCAGCATGCCTGTAGTGACATGCGTTTAATTGACCAGTTTTGTTCCAGTCTTTCCTATTGCCTGCTCACTGAACCTCTTGCATCAGTTTCACACGGTGCCCAATTGCTAAATACTGGGCATTTAAACTATTGTGTGTACTAGGCACAATTATTGTAGAGTGTTCAAATGTGTTCAAATGTCAACACTTCTTCAAAGCAGTGAAGAGCCTTGTCAGTTCAAGACTGCATCAGTTGCTCATCTAAATTTTTCTAATTAATGCTTAGGAGTACTTGTGAATCTCCTGCTGAGTCTAAAGAGGCATTTTTGTTTGGGTTGGAGATGATTTTCCACTCGAGAAGACAGCCTGGTTTGTGCTACTGTGAAATGGTACTGGCAGAAGGCATCCAACATAGAGACTTCAGCATTTTAGCTAACTGGGTACCATGTGGCATCAATCCTGTCCTCTTTTCTCAATTTATAATGTAATGAGTGATTTTGAAGCTATTTTGTGGACTGGGCCCAGGTAAATTGAAAGACCTGTTAAACACCTGGGGTGTAGACGGTATTTCTCTGACAGATGAAACTTCTACTGTTAAAGGTGAGCTGAACTAAAACTGAGAGTTGTTTCTAGCTCTACTTCTGCAGTCTCAGAGGTGCTGTAGGAAACCTCTAGCAGTGTCTCTTTTGGCAACAAAAGTGCAAAATCCGGTACATTATCTCAAGGAAAAAGACAGATCAAAGGACATCTGATTATTATTGGTCTTCTTTCCTAATATATTATTGAAATATACTTGCTCTGATGTGATATAAAAATGTGGAAACATCCCAGTGTAGAGCAACAAAGACGATGAAGGAAGAAGGACACCTCCCTTATGAGGAAAGGCTCCCTTATGGGGTACAGGATACAGCAGGACTGCCATTTCCTTCAGCCTGCCTCTGCAGCACCCCCTGCCCTCCTGGAGGTGGAGCAGCAGCGGCTGCCCACACTTTGGGCCCCTTTCTGCCTGGGAGAGGCAGGCCGAGAAGCAGGCCCCGACCAGCCTGGCCTGGCCCCAGCCACTGAGTTTGAACATCGGGCCCTGGTGCGGGCAGAGCTCTCTGTGCTGTGCCAGTGGAAAGCCCTTCCCCCCCTCACCTTCCGAGGTGTCCAGGTATAGCAAGAAGCATCAGTGCTGATTCCTCCCCACATGGAGTGACCCAGAGCTGCATCTGACAACCTGTGGTGAGCTGAAAAATACTGCCGTTTCCCCTGTAACTGAAGAGGGAGGAGGGAAGAAAGACAGAGAGAGAAAGAGAGGAGGAGAAGAACAGAACTCTCTTGGCTGTGTTTGCAGTAAGGGGGAAGACCCTGCTGACGCCAGCCATGCATTCATCACCATCTTGTGCTCAACACTTGAGCAGTCATGCAGCCGCTGCCATGTTTGAGCCACTGATCAGCAGGAAGAGAGAGTGTTTGTCATTTCTGCTGCTGAGAAAAGCTGGGGATGCTCAAGTATTGGGGAGAGAAGAAGCCTCAGGAGAGGCATCTGAGAATTCCTTTCTGCTTAGCTGAAATGTCTGTCCTGAAAGAAGCAGGACTCAAGAATCCTTAAAACTTTGGCAAGAAAAGAGACTGGATTTCTTTTTAAAAGTCATGTTTCCTGCATCAAGGGATGAAGTTCAGACTCTGAGGAATCAGGCCTGTCCAGTCAATGTTTTTGCCACACAAGCTATGCTGAAGAATAGTTCACTAGTCTGGAGTGGCTGAGGGTTTGGAGTCTGCAGACCAAGGCATGTGATGCATGAGAGACCTGACAAGTATCTCAGAGTGAAAAGAAGAGAGGGTGGTTGTACCTCTCTCTGCCTGAGTGACACACTTTTCCAAGGTGTGTAATGTGAAGAACCCAAAGACGAATACAGTAGTAATCTCCCATTGTATTTTTCTCAGAATATGTGATGGCATTTGCAACAGTTTCTGGTTTGTGTGCACTAACTTGCCTAACCGTTTTCTTCTTTCTGTATGTAGTTATAGATTTAATAAACAACTTTCATTTTCCCTAAGCTACCCATCATCTGGCAAATTCTGTCTGAGGTCTCACTGAGACCTAGCTGCTTTTCCTTCTCTTTAATTGTGGTCTTGTACCCACCACACTCAGCGGGGAGATCTGTAGTTGCATGCAGCAGGAATTGCATTGAATCAAAGTGTAGCAGCCGTTTCAGTCAACAGGAGCGAAACATGTAAAACAAGATTGAACTCTCATTTTCTAAGAGAAGAGACGAACGATATTTGCTAATACGCTGTGGAGTCAGCAAAGATGGTTGTACCTTTTGAGCCATTTCCTTATTTATATAAATAGAGTTGAATGCACAGCTAGGCACTGCAGCTTAAATCATGATTAGGTTTTATAATTGGCATTATACAGTAGCAACTACTTAAGTATATGACAGGTTTTCTTTGGGCAAAATATGCAGTTCATATCTCCTAATTAGCTCAAAACTCTACAATATAGACAAGAGTATTTATGGACTCGAACAGAACTTTGTATTATGCAGGGTATTACAATGGGCCAGTCTTTTCGCTTTTTTTGTCTTTAAGATCCTTGTGTGCACACTGAAAAATAATCTGATTAAAACAAAGCACTACAGAAGTACATTGAGGGGAGAATTAAAGGAATTTGTTTTCTATAATCCCTGTTAACAAGATTGACCTACAGGAAGATCTGTGGGTCCCTTACTGGTTCTTTTCTTTTCGTTGATCTTGTGAAAATCCTTTTTGCACTGCTCTATTTCTAAATTTATGGTAGCTACAGCAGCATTTGATTATGGGAAATGCTGTCTTCTACGTGGTAATGGGCAGCACTGACGAAAGCATCCTGCATTAGTGAATTGGCATGGCTATTGGGTTTCTGGTTCTCCTATTAAGACATTACAGGAATTTTCAATATATTGGGATATCATAGGATCATAGGATCACAGGATGTTAGGGGTTGGAAGGGACCCAAGAGATCATCGAATCCAACCCCCCTGCAGGAGCAGGAGAAAACTATCTAACACAGAGCACAGAGGAACGCATCCAGGCGGGCCTTGAAAGTCCTCAGAGAAGGAGACTCCATGACCTCCCTGGGGAGCCTGTTCCAGTGCTCTGTGACCCTCACAGTAAAGAAGTTCCCCCTTGTGTTGAGGCGGAACCTCCTCTGCTGCAACTTACACCCATTGCTCCTTGTCCTATCAATGGGAGTAAGTGAAAAGAGCCTGTCCCCCCCCTCCTGGCCAGCCTTCAGATACTTATAAACATTGATCAAATCTCCCCTAAGTCTTCTCCAGACTAAAAAGCCCCAAGTCCTTCAGCCTCTCCTCATAAGCCATGCCCTCCTGTCCACTAATCATCCCCGTAGCCCTCTGCTGGACCCTTTCCAGTAGATCCTTGTCCCTCTTAAAC
>VXBP01004808.1:0-20389 GCA_013400115.1 Rhinopomastus cyanomelas | reverse complement strand
AGAAGCCTTTCTTGTTCTGTTTTACCTCCCTTGCCAGCTTCAGGTTCAAGAGGGCTTTGGCCTTCCTTGTTGCTTTCCTGCAAGCCCTGACTACTTCCCTATAGTTCTCCCAAGTGACCAATCCCTTCTTCCATGAATTGTAAGATTCCCTCTTCCCTGAGATTTCCTTCAGGAGCTCCTTATTCAACCATGCAGGTCTCCTAGCACGTCTACCTGATTTTTTATTCAGGGGAATGCACCTAGCTTGAGCCTGGAGGAAGTGGTCTTTGAAAATCAGCCAACTTTCTTGAGCTCCTTTCCCCTCCAGAGCCTTAGCCCATNTCTACCTGATTTTTTATTCAGGGGAATGCACCTAGCTTGAGCCTGGAGGAAGTGGTCTTTGAAAATTAGCCAACTTTCTTGAGCTCCTTTCCCCTCCAGAGCCTTAGCCCATGGGACTTCTGCAAGCATGTCCCTGAAGAGCACAAAGTTAGCTCTGCAGAAGTCAAAGGTGGCAATTCTACTGGTTGTTCTCATTCCACCCTTTAGGATACTAAATTCCACCATATCATGATCACTGTTCCCAAGGCTGTTTCCGACCTTAATGTCCTCAACTAATCCCTCCTTATTAGTCAATACATGGTCCAGCAGCGCACCTCTCCTTGTTGGTTCCTCCACTACCTGCATCATGTCCAGGCTGCTCAGAGGTTCTTTGTGCTTGCCGTACTGTGTCACGGATTCAAACCAAACTGAAACAGAAAGAAAGGCAGCCAGGCCTTGAGATGGGGTCTGGGATAGAATTTACCAGGCAATGGAGCAACTTACAGAAAACAAAAGGGGTTTATTAAATCTATAGCTATGTGCAGAAAGAAGTGAAAGCCCAAGCAAGTTAAAACACACAAACCAGAAATGGCTGTGAAAATGCCATTACATAAATTTCTGAGAAACATAGGCAAAGAATTATGTAAGCAGTCCTTGTCTTCCTGCTGGGGGTCCCTGGTGCCAAAGACACACATGCAAGCACATACATAACTGCACAAAGGGATGAGCCACACCTCGCCGTCTCAGCTCTCCCATTTTTCCCAAGCAATCTGCTGAAGATTCAAGAGTTACCAGTCCTTTCATCTCAATTCTCCGGCTTACTGAAAACATTCCCAATGTTCTCAGTGGCAAGTGACAAACAGTTTCTCCTCCTGCTGCTCAAACAGTCATGGTGGTGACAGCCACATGGCTGGCCACGTGGTAAGCACACAATGGCAGCAGCTGAATGGGTTTCTGGTTCCAACAGGGACCATCAGAGACCTTCCTCCTCCTCCTCCTCTGGGCTGTGGACTCTCCCTCTTTAAAGTTATCTCACCATCTGATGCCTCCTGGCTTGTTTCACTTCATTTCACTCAATGCAGGGAGGAATTGGCATCTGTGGGGAAGCACCTTCTATCACCACACCACGTGCCTAGGCTCAGTATAGCTCAGTTCAGTATGGCAGCAGTGAGG
The DNA here is from genome assembly GCA_013400115.1 of Rhinopomastus cyanomelas. Classification (NCBI taxonomy): domain Eukaryota; kingdom Metazoa; phylum Chordata; class Aves; order Bucerotiformes; family Rhinopomastidae; genus Rhinopomastus; species Rhinopomastus cyanomelas. The sequence continues at coordinate 18,916 of VXBP01004808.1, read as the reverse complement.
TGCAGGATGCTGCCACCATCCTAAACCATTACTGCCACCGGTGCAACGTTCCAACTCGGCTGAGGTCAGGGCTGCTGAGGGGGTATGCGGTGCTGCTACTGTGTCTGACACCCCACCGCCTCACCCGGAAGTGTTGGGGGGGACAGATGGGACAGGGGCAGGGATGGACCTCCCTGGCGACTCCTGGAGACAAAGAAAACGCACAAGGGAAAAAGGACAAGCTTACTTCCGAACCGTCTTTTATCGAGTGCAGGGCACCTGGGAAACGCCCCTAGCACCCAGCTCTAAACCAAGCACAAACCCCTTCAGAAGCACCTCCACCTGGGTCTCTTGGGCGCCTTCACAGTACCTGTGAGGAGATGCAAGTCACCCATTAAGAAAACAGCCTAGGCTGATTGGTAGCTCCGTAGCTACTCAGCCTCCCTGAGCAGCTCTCTGGGGTGAGGGGTTTCTTTCTGACTTCTTTAGGGTTTAAAATGTAACACATTATTTTGGGAAAAGAAGAAGAAAGGTGACAACCAGAATCTATGTTCCTAACCCAGCACAAACTGAAAAGCTGCTTAGCTGAGTTTATTTCAGTAATAACTGCAAGTGTGCAGTGCCTCCACAAAATGCCCTACAATTTGATTTTTTTTGCTCACAGTGGACGTAACATAAAAATAGCTTCCACCTAATTCTCTCTGCTTTATCAGTAGCCATTAATTCCCTCGAATTTAGTAGTTTTGATATGTCTTTATGAGGTTACTAATATTTTATGAGATGTACAAAAGAATTGAAGAGACTTACAAGTCCATTAAATAAGAGAATTCACAGGACTGTGGGTTATACAAAGTCCATTGCAAGAGCAAGAATTGTTTCGACAAAGCAGCACGTGGTGCAGGTCAGCAAATCCACACAGTGTCCCCTTTCCCCTCCATCTTCTCCCCGAGGGTAAGGCAGTACCACCGCTCAATTACGTGCCCTGCTTTTTCCACAGCCAGCTTCTGTTGCATCTCTCAGCTGTCCCGTTTCCCTTGTCAATGCAGCAAGTGATTCAGTGCTTGGACAACTGTCTGATGCTCATTGGCCTAATTCTGCCAGACCTTCTCCAAACTCTCTGAGAAGAGGGAGTGTGGAAAACTGCTCCACCACGCTGCAGCTGTGGCTGAGCAAATGTATGCTGCTTCTCGGGAGGGGCTTCAGTTATTACAGATACCCGAGCAGTTACGTAGTTGAGTATTGTGCTTACTTCAGGACCGCAGTCTAACTTTTGTTATATGTAATTTGACCCAAAACAGGTTATTCTTAACCAATTACAATTTATTAAATAAGAACAAGCAAACAGCACTTAAGGGAAGGTAGCGCTGGGTGCAAGGACGGGGAAGGTTAGACACCATCCTTCCTGCAGTCCTGCACACTGAAAATGGCTCAAGTCCCCTCTTTTATACCCCTTGCATGGTCCATCATTGATCAGTTAGAAAAGCAACGCTGGCTCCTCACTGGGCTAGGTGTCCTCTTTGGAAAGAAGCCGGCACATCATTGGACAGTTCTTAATGAACTCAGGCATTTCATTGTTGTTAGGGTCCTCTCTGTTGTAGCATGGTCTCTTCAGGTGTCTTAGAAGATGCCACTAGCTGAGGGTCCTTTGGTCTCCCTAGGTGTCTGGGAAGATGCCTTTCCAAAGTGGTGTAGCAAAGAGGACTTAATAATAATAATACAACAACACTAAAAACAAAGTACATGAATCACCAAAATACATATAACACTTTGAAGTGCACTGTTTTGCGTCATCCTTTCTGTACTTGAATCCTTCCCCAGACTTGCTTTCTTGCTTCTGTTAATAAAGTGGGAAAGGACTGAAGATAAAAATATACACAGAAAAAGCATCTGATCTACAGTAATTTTCTTCTTCCTTCCTCTGATTATTTCATTTATCAGCATTTGTAGTTGATATGGTTGAAGCTGAAAGCTTTTTGTGGTATGTTCATTTCTTCATAGAGTCCCTCATGGTTATTTTCAGACTGCAGCAAACACTACAATCCCACTTAAGTTCAATTAGGTTGTTGGGAGCACAGATAAAAGTTACCTCCTATAAATCTTAAGGTAGAGATGGAAAGTCACATTTAATCAAGTGTCCCTTCCAGTTTGTCATAGTCTGTGGTAGTATATTTGCAATAATTTTTTCAATCATGCTTTCAGAAGTCGGTTGCTGGGACCTAGACTGAGTGCTGTGGTGTCCAGGTTTTCCAGGGTAAGACAGGAAGCTCTTCTAGAGTCAGTGATGCATGGAACATGGCACTTGCACATCCATCCATTGTGTATCCTGTGCGACTGCCGTTTCCCTGCAGTGAGAGTTGCACGTGATACCTAATGACAATTCCTGTCCTCTTTCCCTCTGTTTGCTCCCTGGCAGTTCTGTGTGGTTACTGCAGGGTCAGTGCCTGTAGCTAACTGAGTGTGGTACCTCCAGAGCAGTGGCTGAGCCCCTGGGGCTGATGGCAGGGCATTACCTACTCTTGGTGATTTATCACATTCAAGCCCTGCATGTGAAGTGCATTTATTGCCCACAAAAGCTGCATAGTCACTTCAAGGGATAAAAATTAAAGGTACTCAGAATTTGTGGCTTTAGCTGCTTTACATGTCCCTCATGTTCTGATCAGTGCTGTATTAAACAGTGGGTGATCATTAACAATCTAATTAGAAGGACTTTTGGCAGATTTTGAGCGGCATAAATACCAAAGTTTCATGAGTAAGGGAAGCTTGAAGTCAAAGGTAAATACCTTTTTCACTGACTGTTATGATTGAGGTCATGAGGGATAACATCATGAGAGAACCGGAATTTTAGGGCAGCAATTTAAATCCCCTTTGGGTACTGCATCATATCTAGGTCATTTATGCTTCATTCTTGTTTACAGTAAAACCTGCATTTATGGAGGCCGTATGTGTTTTCTCCAGTACAGTGTTAAAAAACAAGAGCACTCTCTAATAATCTAGCTTGTGAAGGTGGTATGTTGTTTGCTTTCATCCAAAACATTTATCGAGATGCCCGATATTAGACGATATCTAAAAAACAATATGAAATGTCTATGTTCATAAAGCAACTTTAAGTTTAATTAAAGCCAAGAGCATCTCTTCATCATTACGGTAGTGAGTTATTGTGCAACAATCTCATACATGTTCTGACAGTTCAAAAAACATTTCATGATCCAACATTGATTGTTATTGTTGCTTGCAGTGCCTCCAAAGCCAAGTCATCTGCAGAAGGTGCCACCTGTTACATACCAAACCCCTAGACATAAAGCTTTATCAAATCATAAACCAAGAATGGAGGAAGAAACACCCACCCCTGTTTCTAGTGTCGCAAAGGAGAAGTCCAGTAAAGTGTCAGATCTCATCAATCGTTTTGAGGGAGGCAGGTACGTAGTGGAATTTGAATTGGTTTGTAGCTCTGTTGTGCATGGATTGTTTAAGCTTGCGAAGACTGTTGGTGTGGCTGCAGTGCTGAAGCTCACCCCTGCTAGAGCAGTTAATGGCAAACTTCACATTTTGCAGTGGTGCAAGCCAGTTGTACATTTGGCCTGTCACCTGTATAAGGTGATAATCACAAATATGTGGCGTTTGAAATAAGTGCTATTTTTAGAAATAAATATTGGAGCTGATATTAAATCCTTCTGTTCTTGCAGAACAGATCAGAAAAGGATTAGAAAAACCTGACATCCTGATTTTCATTTTATACTGTCTTAAGCTTTTCAGCTGGTTGATGTGAGCAGGGTGAGCTGTACAAGCTGTTTGTGTTGGTGTGCAATGCAATCCCAAAGCTGTTTGCTTTGTAGCACTTGGTGCTTGTGACAGAGGAGCTTGGTGGTGCTCCGTTTCGATGCTGCCTTTCACGGGAAACACTCAAAACCTGGAGAAACATAAGCTCACAGAACAGGCTTACTAGTCTGTTTTAGCTAGATGTACATGACAAGCATTATAAACTCTGAAATGGAATTCCAAGTACATCTGCTCTCTATAAAGAGCAACTTCCCAGCTGTGCCTCTGCTGTGCAGGCAATTGAAAAACTTAATTTAATTTAATCTTGGAGTCTTAAAAATATAAATATATAATATTTACACCACTAAATGGAACTACACTTAAAAAAACTGAATAAAAACTGTGGGGTTTTTTGATGTGATAGAAGAAGCTAAAGCTAGTGCTAAGGCATTTTTTGATCTCTGTGCACAAAAGATAATGTGCAATCTGGTTAGGACTAGATGATCTTCAGAGGTCTATTCCAGTCTCTACCATTCTGTTTCAGTGTCCTAAAAATAAGAAGTAAACATACAGTTTATAATCAGCCTTCCTCTTTCCAGAAGATTTCTGGTCCACACAGTGTTAGAGATCACTTTGCAAGCTGAACATGGCCTGTTAAATGTACTTCAGACAACACTGGGTAGATTGTATTTTTGTTCCGATTATTATTCTTTTTAATCTGTAATGAAGTCAAGCACTTTTATAGAGTAGGCTGTCATTAATATTATCCTAAAATTCAAATCTTAATCAAAATAGAGAAGGAGATAGTGAAAGGTGTGAACAAAGGATAACATGCTTAAAATAGAGGCATAAAACCTTCAGAAAAGATGCAGTATGATGAAAGGACACAGCTAAACAAGGAAAGCAGGGTAAGAAATGAAATTGTAATTTAAAGCTCCTCCTGTACTGTGCTGAACTAAGGGAAAGGATGCTAAATGATCTGGAACATTTTTCATGTGTTTTCTATAATTAAAGGGCAATTAAGGAACAGACTGTTTGTTAGTTTAGGCATTGGACTGGGACTTGGGATACCATAAGATTCTCCATTTCTGCCAGTGTCTTCTGGGGCACTTTGGGCAAGTTGCTTCATGCTTCAGTGCCTCTGTTTCCTGATAGAGCTGATCATACTGCTTTCCGTTTCACAAATCTTAAAACACATGGCAATATAATGTGCCACTATGGGCAGTACTCTGGCTTTCCAGTAAGAGATACCTGTTTGTATGCATAATGCAGTGGGACAATGCAGATCAAGACTCAATGGCTTGAATTTCCTGACAGTAACGCAGGAAGAAATGGGGAGAAATCAGTTATATGCAATTCCCCATTCCGGGAGTTTCCTCTAACATCGTGTTTAACTTCCTTTTTCATCTGTGTTTTGTTTGCTTGGCATTTTTAGTTCATTAAATTCTAGTGATTTGAAGAAAGATTCCTCTGTTACTAACATTTCTAAATCTCAAGGAAGATATGGATCAACACCGTCACCTCAGCCAAGACTCCCGTCTCAGCACCCACTACAAAAACAGGGCAACGGTAATACCAACAAAACTCAGGTTGCACAACTGCACACAGCCAACGGAGTAGTAGCACAAGACTGGGTGGAAAACGAGGACAGGAGATTGCCAGATTGTGACTCCACTATGTCCACCCGGGTTCCAGATAATGGCATGAATAGGAGATTGATAAATGGGGGAAGAGAAAGTACATCCAGAGAGTCATTGGAAAGTGTGACTTCTTGTGAAGGACAGATGCTGAACAGCAGCTACACGATTCCAAGCAGTGATGCACTGCACCCCTCTGACAATGAAACGCTGGAAGCTAACACCCATGTGAAGGAAGAACCAGCTGAGGAAGTCAGCAAGCAAGATCAACCTGCAGAAACAAAGGTAAAAAGATCATTTGTTTCTCGTTCTTGTTAATGTTACTACTTTGTGTATTTTCTCTAGGTTCTTGTGCACAAAAGCTTCCAAGAGCATGTTAGAAAGTTTAAAATCATTTTTTTCCTCTGAAAAAAGGGAAACAAAAGGTTTGTTTGCCTTGCCTCTAGTTTTCTTTTCTTCCTCCTACCTTCTTTTAATTTTTTTCCCTATATCTTTATTTCTCTTTATATCCTTTTCTTTTTTTTTTTCCTGCTTCTCTTTCCTTCCCTTCAAATTCCACATGTAGTGAGCTGTGGTAACAGGCAGAACTGTCCCTTGAATCCGTAACTTGTGCATAGTTGTCAAGTCAAAGAAGAAAGAGCAGTGGCAGTCTGGTGGTGACCAGACAGACAGATGCAGAGTTCAGAGTGCACTGCATGGACACGTTGTTAGCAAGGAGAGCTTACAGTGACTAAAAGCTTCTTTCTGAGGAAGGTTTTAAATAATCAGGAAAAATAAGTGAGCAGAAGAAAATATGTCAGGGAAATTAATTGCTGAAAAATTGTTCTCACTTCTTGTACTGAGATAGCGGTGGCCAGTGAATGCCGGTAACAGTTCCAGTCCTGCCATGCCATATGTGAGTTTTGGCAGAGGGGTGTGGACCAGATCCTCCTGGCCGCCTTCTTCATGGCAGAACCAAACAGCTGGTCACTGCTTGTCAGGAGTACATCTGCATCAGCTGGCTACAGACTTCTCCAAGTCCGTGAGCTTGGCTAGCTAAGGGACACATGCATACATACTTGAGGGTGAATTCTGTGTGGGGGAAAGCTGGGTTTCACATTCTCCTGATTTATAGGATAAAAACATCCTAGATAGTAGCAAGGAACACTGGATTGTGTGGTTTTCATGTTTTAGGGCTTGCCTTTGCCAGTGATGAATAAACGTCGTGATTCCCATCTAAATATAAACCTTGTCATTGTCCAAGGCACCTTGTAGCCTGCCACACCTCCATTACGTTTCTACCTGCTGCCGCGTAATGCCGGTTCCCTCTCTGTGCCAGCAGTGCTAAATGCTTTGTGGGCAACGGTATTAAGTCTGAGTCCAAGCCACGCAGTGAGGAGCTGGCAGCATTTTCAGGAAAGAACAGAAACGGGAAACAGTTCTGTCGTGACGTCCAGGAAGGAACTGGGCAAATGCTGATGGCTGCAATTTCATTAAAGGCTATCTTTAAGCTGCTGGAACCAACCTGATCTGTCCTGTGCTGGCCAGGAGTCAAACACTGAGGTGTCATGTGGCTGCTGGTAGATGTGTTGTCTGCTGGTGCTTGAAAGGTTAAAAAAAGCCAAGCAAAAACCATGCAGAAGGTCAGCACTGGTGAGGAACTGAGTTAGTAAAACTGAACTGGGTCACAAAGAGCTCTTGCTGAGCTCCTGGGTCATTTGTGGTAGTATGATATCCCCTTTAGTGAGATTGAGAGCCACGTCAACATTGACTTAGATAAAGGCTGCACTTTACAAAACAGAACGCGCACTTAGTTTGGTTTTGTGCAGCCTGTGGGCTGAAATTAGCCCTGCAGGGGTCTAAAGAGCTGCTGCCCTGCTTTCTGGAATAGGGGAGGGTGGCGAGAGATGGCAGAGTTCTGGTAGAGCTTTAAGCTGTTTCTGCATCCAAGCAGGCATTAGGAAGAAGTAGGAGCATTTAGATAGTTTGTGATTTTGCTAAACAGCCACTTGGTAAAGAATCTTAAACCTGGGATGCAGCCCTGTTGCAGTTACACTGGGCAGACTAACTTTTCCCTCTCTTTAATTAAGCAAGTAGATGTAAAACTGAGTGAAAGCAATAGGAACAGATAAGCGTAAGTCATAGTCAGACTTTGAATTCTGCTTCTGATACTTTGCCTCAGTATCAAAATGTCTCTTGCGTGCCATGTTGTCTGACTCAGGGAAGAGAAACCACTAGTGTGGTGTGTTTGTAGATGTACACGTGCACAGCGAAGTAAACGAAGTCTGCTGCCGGAAAGGGGGGAATTGCATTGAGGAATGATGCAAGACCAGAGCAGAAATTACTGTATAGACTTGGGAAAAAAAAGCTTATTCTGAAATAATNCCCCCCGTATCCCTAATCAACTTGTTTGTTGCTGGTTCTGAAAAAGCTCAGACAAGATGCAGTAAGTTGGGCAGTGTTCCGAATGACCAGGGTAGTGTAAGCGTCATTACTGTTATTTGCTGAATTAGCGTGAGAGTTGTCAACCACAAATACCACAAGCAGAAAGACAGTTTTAAAAGTTTCCTGCCTTGTGACAGAAGCATCTTCTGTCTTGAAATGTGATTTCTCTCAAGTGCGGAGGCCGGTCAGCACAGGAACATTCCAATCAGTTACTTCCTGAATAACATCTTGTGAGAAATCTGCTGCCAGAGCTAACTGAAGACAAGGAGACAAGTGCCTCGTTGTGTGTTGTGAGACTGGTAGGAAATAGGGATGCAGTCAGCCTGCGTACCGCAGATGGAGAAGAATGTGCTGTGCATCTTCATTACAGTCCTTACTTGATGTCTCCTTTTTAAGGACAGTGTTGGGGGCCTTGGTGGAATTCATTTGTTCGTAAGTGTAAGGTGAAGTTTTTATATAAATAGGGTGACACTTTGTTGGAAACTTAACCTTCTGCCATGAACTGTTACAACACTTGGGCACTGCTTCTTCCTGGCCCTACAGTTTTATGTTCTTCTGTAGGAACAAAGAAATCATGAGCAAAGCTGCATAACTTTATCACCCAATACAATACATAAATCCTCTTGAGAATAATTGCTTCTTTAGGGATGCCAGGATCTGTAGTGCTTTTCTCAGTTGCTGTGCAAGAAACTCATCCGCCGTTTGCACAGTGGATGGTTGTGTAGCATTAATGTGCCAGGAAGTGATGGTAGCATCTTGCAAAATGTGGTGCTTTCCTTGACTGCAGAAACAGGTGACTCAGGAAATTAAAGGAAATATTAAATTATGCTGGAAATTTACATTTATATAAGTATATATTTATATTACATGTGGGAATAAAGTTTTGGATCCTGAAGCAGCTTTGTCATGTGAATAGTTTTAGAAAAGAAAAGCCTTCTCTGTAGCTTTAGACCAAACTCAGTGTTACAAACGAACAAGCACAACATAGACTGAATCATACGTGTTCATACCTCACAACTTTCACCCTGCCTGTCTTAATATATTGCTGAAAGGGCAAAGACTTCACCGAAATGTGCTGAATTGTGTACAGCTTTGCTATCATGTTGGTAGGTACAGTTTTCTTAGAATCATGGAACAATTTAGGCGGAAAGAGACCTTCATCAAGTCCAAGGCTTTTCCTAGCCCTAGCAGCACCACCAAACTAATGCAACTTCTGTCCTTAAACACTTCCAGGATGGTGACTCATCCACCAACCTGGGCAGCCTGTTTCAATGCCTGGCAATCCTTTCAGTACAGAACTGCCTCCTGACATCCAACCTGAACATCCTCTGGTGCAACTTAAGGCCACTTCCCCTCATCCTATCACTGGCCACTAGTAAGAACAGACCAAGCTCCACCTCTCTGCAACCTCCTTTCAGGTAGTTGTAGAGAGCTATAAGGTCTCTCCTCAATCTCCAGATAATCTCTCTCTGTTTAGTCCCAGATCCCTTAGCTGTTCCTCATACAACACATGTTCCAAATCCTTTACTAGCTTAATAGCCACCTCTGTCCCCTCTCCAGCACATCAGTGTCCCTCTTGTAGCAAGGGGCCCAAAACTGGACACAGAACTCGAGGTGTGGCCTCACCAAATCTGAGTAGAGGGCAATGATAACCATCCTGCTCCTGCTGTCAAAGCTATTTCTGATACAGGCCAGGATACCACTGGATTCTTGAGAAGAGATGACTCCTCTTCAGTTTAAATTATAATTACCACTATATTTGTATTTAGGTTTATGCCTCTCAGTTCAAGAGGGATGTGGAGCTGCTGGAGGGAGCCCAGCGAAGAGCAATGAGGATGGTGAAGGAAGTGGAGCACCTCCTTTATGAGGAGAGGCTGGGGGAACTGGGTCTCTGTAGCTTGGAAAAGAGGAGACTGAGGGGTGACCTCATTAATGTCTACAAATACTTGAAGGGTGGGTGTCAGGAGGATGGAGCCGGGCTCTTCTCAATGTCATCTAGTGATAGGACGAGAGACAGTGGGTGTGAGCTGGAACAGAGGAGGTTCTACATAAATATCATAGAATCAGGAGGAACTTCTTCCCAGTGAGGGTAACAGGGAACTGGAACAGGCTGCCCAGGGAGGTTGCGGAGTCTCCCTCACTGGAGATATTCAAGACCTGCCTGGATGTGTTCCTGTGTGACTTGGTCTGGGTGATCCTGCTGTTGCGGGGGGATTGGACTAGATGATCTTTCGCGATCCCTTCCAATCCCTAATGATTCTATGATTCTAAAGGCTGCTTTAAGCGTAGTTTTTGCAAGTTTAGGACAATGGAAAAAGAGTGATGGGAAACACAAACACAGGTGCAGAAAGTTCATACTGTAAGCAGCATTTTTCGTATCTGCTGAAAAGCAAAGTGGATAAAAATTATTCTGTTTGATTTCTTAAAGATCCATAGTAATCTAATATTGGGTATTAGGAAAAGCTTCTTCACAGAAAGAGAGATGAGGCCTTGGAACATGCTGCTCAGGAAGGTGATGGAAGCACCATCCCTGGAGGTACTAAAAGCATAAAAATCACATAGGAGGGAAATATTAAACCTCTCCAGCAATAAAATGTGTCCAAATCTTTCAGTTCTATTATCTTATTGTTCTACTTGTGGAAAGAGATGTGTGCATTTATAGTTATGTCCCATGAAACAAAATTTAACTTGTAACTTAATAATTAAAATTCCCTTTTGCTGTTAGTGATTATATTTGATACAGTAGTTGTCTACAGATTTTTGATACAGTAGTACTTTAGGGAAGCATTGAAGTTCTCGGCGGTTGAACACTAACTTTGTGTTTTCAATATTTTTTAAAGGGGTTTTTTTCCTTTAAGAATTTTTCTATATTATATTGACAAGGTTTTTCAAAGTTTTTTGTTGAACAGTCCTAGTAGCTCATTTTCACTGTCACAAACATCATTCGAGATTCATTCCCACTACTGACTGAGATAGCCAAATTTGGGTCTGCAGAAGCCAAGTCCCTTCTTGGTGTCTGAGCCCTGAGCCCCTGGCTTGACTGTTTCCCATGTACCTGTTTCAAGGATGGGTGGGTGAGCAGGTGGAGGTAAAGCTGCCACACATCGTGGTGCATGCTGTTTCCACAGCGCAGTTGGGATGGCTGTGAATGAATTCCCTGAAAGCCAGATGTCATCTGGTGGTGAGTCTGTCCACCAAACTTGCCTTGATGTATAACATGGTGCTGCCAGGACATATGTGTCCACCCATGTCCCGATTCGCCTTGCATGCTTAGGACAAGTAGCTGCCGATTCCATCAAGAACAGTTTCACATGAGATGGATCTACTACTGCTAAAATAGCCTGTGGCTTCTTGTTTCCAACAGGAAGAAGTTGAAATGTCCTTTTCTTTAGATGGGATACTATAGTGAGCTGAATGAGTAGCAGAAATATGGTGTCAGTAGTACAAAACACAGCTGGAAGTTCATGCAGTATGTGGGCAAATATTGAGATAATGGCGATTCTGATGTGGGGCGGTAGAACTGGTGAAGAAAGGAAACTGTCCAAGAATCAGGATGATATCTGGGTTGGGCCAATTCCAGGCACAATTACAAGTTGGGTGCAGAGTGGTTGAGAGTAGCCCTGAAGAGGCTTTTGATTTTGAGGATTTTGAGATGTTGATTGATGAGAAGCTCAATATGAACTGGCAGTGTGCTGATGCAATCCAGAAGGCCAAATGTATCGTAGAATGCGTCAAGAGAATTGCGGCCAGCAAATCAAGAGAGGCAATTCTTCCTCTTTGCTCTACTCTTGTGAGACCTCATCTAGAATACAGCAGCCAGTTCTGGTGTCCCAAACAAAAGAAGGACATAGAACTGTTGGAGCAAGTCCAGAGGAGACCACAAAGGTGATCCAAGGGCTGGAGCACCTTTACTATGAGGATAGGCTGAAGAAACTAGGGTTTTTCAGCCTAGGGAAGAGAATACTCCAGAGGGACCTTATAGCTGCCTTCCAACACCTGAAGAGAACCTACAGGAAGTTTGGAGAGGGAGTTTTCACAAGGGGATCTAGCGATAGGACATGGGCAAATGGTTTTAAACTGAAGAAGAAGAGTAGGTTTAGGCTAGGTCTTAAGAAGACGTTCTTTAGTACAAGGGTGGAGAGGCTCTGGAATCACTTGCCCAGACAGGCTGTGGCTGCCCCCTCCCTGGTGTTCAAGGCCAGGCTGAGTGAGACCTTGCACAACCAAATCTAGCTGAGAGGTGTCGCTGCCAGTGGTAGGGAGGTTGGAGTAGATGATCTCTAAGGGCCCTTCCGAACTGAGCCGTTCTGTGATTCTGTGATGTGTAAATGTGACACTGAAAGGAGAGGAAATCTGGGGCCAGAGCATAGTGGACAAGTAAAAAGAATTTGCCATGATTCAGGAGCAAGGACGCAATGCTTTTTCTGGATTGCTCATTCTAGGTGATATTTTTGAGTCTGCTCTGTATGATTTTACCTTCTCTTAAGTAGCTTGATTAAATTTCTGAAACCTGTGGATTGGTTGTATAGCAGTGCTTCAGGGGGAAAGTGGCATTTTGGGGAGCCTGCATGTTTTGTGCCTCAAGTCCACACATGAGATCCCCTGTAAATAGCTGCACTAAATGGCCTGCTGTAGTTGTAGCAGCTGATCTTCCAGCTCCCTGCAACGTCTCTTGACAGCACTTACAATGCTGTTCTGCAGGTTACTGTGGTTGCTATGCTGACTTAACGAGATTTAATTAATAGCTCTGAAGTCGCTGTGGAAAGCCTGTGTTTAAGGAGGAGGCTTGCGGTGTAGCAGTGTGACCATTAACGGTGAGGATTAGAACTGAAATGTGCCCACATTTGGAGTTCTTACTGAATAATGAAAATGGGAGAAAAAAGTCACTGAAGTCCTTTCAAATGAAAATGCTTGACTTCAGTACTCAGCACTCTGCAAACTATCTTTATCAAGGTACTTGCAAATGTTTGTTGTACTCTTGGATAGTGGTGTGAAGCCTGAAATCAGAAATAACTCTTTCAAGCTCTCCTCTGTTGTTTTGGGGCTTTTTTATTGAAGACTTTCTATGGTTTATCTAGAAAATTACCTCTTCCCCATAAGGACTGCGATGAAACTGCCATTTCATCAGGAAGGCCTTGGGTGGTGTTGGGTGTGCATGCTTTTCACTGCTAGCACCAGATCTGGAAGGGAAAAGGCTTGTGACGGAAGTGTCACTTTGATCTGTCACATACGAGCTCGGGGCATTTCCCTCATGTTGTAGTCATGTATAAGGCTGTGTTTTATTTGTTTTGAAGTAAGTTCTCATAGCAACTCATAATTTTATATTCTAACATATTTAGAGTGAACATTATAAGTTTCTGTTCAGCAGAGGAATTAAAAATGCATTTTGTGGAATGAAACATCTTAAGGAGAACAATTCCTCTAAGATGCAAAAGTGACTTCCATAGAGATCTAAATGAGTCTTCTAATTGCTGTCAACAATTAATCAGCAATGAGTGCACTGATGAACATAAAACATTTTGTACAATACTTTTCAATGGTTTTATTTTGCAAAGAACACACTGTTCAATTAACTTTTGAAACGGGAGAGGAGGCAAACACCAACTAATCCCATCTGTTCCCTCTTACTCTAAAAATCAGTTCTTCTAGCTCTGAAAGGTCAGTGGTATTCAGTCACCAGGATGTGAGCTATTAAGTAGGGAGTTTGTGCTTTGGCAGAGATCCCTGTAAGAACTAGAAAATATTACATGTTTTTCCTCTAAAGTTCAACCATTTTTTTTAATCTGCTCACTTTTCTATTTGTCAATTAAACCACTGGAAAGTTTGTCTGTTTCAAAATAGGTCGTCCATTGTGAATCGTGAAACCTGGATTTCACAGTATCACAGTATTACCAAGGTTGGAAGAGACCTCATAGATCATCAAGTCCAACCTGTTACCACAGAGCTCAAGGCTAGACCATGGCACCAAGTGCCACGTCCAATCCTGCCTTGAACAGCTCCAGGGATGGCGACTCCACCACCTCCCCGGGCATGCCATTCCAGTGGCCAATGACTCTCTCAGTGAAGAACTTTCTCCTCACCTCAAGCCTAAATTTCCCCTGGTGCAGCTTGAGGCTGTGTCCTCTTGTTCTGGTGCTGGCTGCCTGAGAGAATAGAGCAACCTCCTCCTGGCCACAGCCACCCCTCAGGTAGTTGTAGACAGCAATAAGGTCTCCCCTGAGCCTCCTCTTCTCAAGGCTAAACAATCCCAGCTCCCTCAGCCTCTCCTCATAGGGCTTGTGCTCAAGNTTGCTGATGACTGACTCAATGCCCTCATCCAGATCATCTATGAAGATGTTAAAGAGGATGGGGCCCAGCACTGATCCCTGAGGGACACCCCTAGTGACCGGCCACCAGCTGGATGTGGCACCATTCACCACCACTCTCTGGGCTCGGCCCTTCAGCCAGTTCCTAACCCAGCACAGAGTGTTGCCGTCCAAGCCGTGGGCTGACAGCTTAGCCAGCAGTTTGCTGTGGGGGACAGTGTCAAAGGCCTTGCTGAAGTCCAGATAGACCACATCCACAGGCCTCCCCACATCCACCAAGCGGGTCATTTCGGTTGCTGTTTGGACTGTAAGGTGCCTCTTGGTATTACACGCTGTTTCTTCCAGTATCCTAAGAGCTCTTCATGTTTTTCTCCAGGAGACAGATGAACAGAAACGTCACAAAATTGCCAGTGAACTTCTGCAGACAGAAAAAGCCTACGTTAGCAGACTTGACCTTCTAGATGGGGTACAGTTACATCAAATTGTTCTGCCTTGAATTCCCTTGAATGGCTGTGCTCCATTGTGCGTAGAAGTGATATACAAAGAGGTGATATGTTCTCCACTTTTTGATGACTTCTAGTCATTTGCTCTTGCCACATAATTTTGCCTGTTTCTATTTTATAAACACTGCATTTTAAAAAAAATATGAGAATGCTGTGGATATTAGTGCTGTTCTTTGTGAGATGGCACCACAAGTACCAGATAGTGCCTGTTGGTAGGTCTTCCAACAAAGATTCTGGCAAAATGGAGAAAAGTATAATTTTGTAACACAGAAGTCATCTACTCACTAGCAAATGACTAAATCTTTCAAATTTGAGCCACCTGATCATAATCTTTCTTTAGTTCCAAAAAACCCAGGAAGGTGCTCATGACAAAATCATGAAAAAACAACAAATCTTTTATTCATTATAAAATCTTGATTCATTATTTTCCCACTTACCCATTTAGACTAGATTCTGTTGAAGTTAACAGAAATCACTCTTCATGTAAATAAAGGGTTCAGTTCTTGCATGCTGTAGAATCAGTGTTGTTTCTTAAGTGTAGAAGTCTGTAGTTCTTGAATATTTCCCTTTTTAATCTTGTTTACTTTCTCACTTAATGTTTATTCACTTGCATTGTCTTACTCAATGTTTTTCTCCAACATCACTGTTTAAATTTAGCAGGTTTAATGCAAAAGTGTGGTAAAAGCAGCTAATGAAAAGTAAAAAGTTCAGACTGTTTGGGGATCTCATGAGAATGGATTTACCTGGCCAACCCACATTAGGTTGAATATATGATGTGTTTTAAAAGACAAAGCATTGAAGAAAGAAAAGAGCTTTGATTTAGAGAAGTTCAAATAGAGAAAGAAAAAGCTCGTTTCGCATGTAGTTTTTCCTGACGGGCAATGTCCAATCATTTCCTTTGACGCAGTCACGAGAGTGTTGCTTCTGTGCCCGTACTGCTTATAGTAACGGACAGAGTTCTGGAAATGGAGTTTCAAGCACAGCTGCTCATCTCCTGCTAGTGAGAGGAAAACAGAATACTAGGAAGGGACTGGTATGTTTTATACACTTGGTTTAAAAGTTAGATAACCGTTATAGTACCTTGTCGATGTTAACTAACTGTCCTCTTGGAGATGCAGCAAATTGATCATGTTTAAAAGTATATGTGAAAATGATCATGGAGTCATAGAATGTCTTGGGTTGGTAGTGACCTCCAGAGGTCATCTAGTCCAACTGCCATACAACAAGCAGGGACATCTCTAACTGAAACAGTTTGCTCAGAGCCCCATCAAGCCTGATGGGGCCTCCACTACCTTTGAAAAGAAAGCAAGAGTGGAAAATACAACTGCAAGACTGTGAGAGCTGAAATGATGTAGCTGTGGAGGCAGACAGGATGCCTGGAGTCAGTCCAGAATGTCACTACTTCAGTTTGGCTTTCCTTACATCTGCTCTGCCTTCGGCACTTTAAAGGGTTGTACAGGGAGAAGAAGCTTTAGAATTTCTGGTGAGGGAAAGATAATGAATGACTTTGTGCTGACCTGTTCTCTCTCACTGAAACATTAATCCTGTCTCAGTTGAGGAAGGAGGGGTTGGTAGGGATAATTAAAGACTATTGGCTGATGATGCTCTTTCTCTGTGTTGCAGGTATTCTATTCCAGACTCCTCGAGGAAGCCCACAGAGGTTCATTTCCTACTGAAGTGATTAATAAAATATTTTCAAACATTTCATCGATAAATGCCTTCCACAGTAAATTCTTGCTCCCAGAACTTGAGAAAAGAATGCAAGAATGGTAAGAGGCAATTCACTGCTGAATACATGGCTAAAATCATGTCTGTAGAAGCTCTGTCACAGTGTGGATGTAGGGAAGATACCTGTATAATTAGGTGTTCCTGGCTCAGAAAGGAAGGATACAATAGTGGGCTGGAGAACATCTGCTCTTCCACTCTTCATCAGGATCTGACTCAGTAGAGGACTTAGATCATTTGCTCAAAATAAAGGACATTTAACTCACTGAAGCTGGTGTGATTGCTCACGATTAAGTGAGGAAACCTGTTGCTGAATTACAGGTTCAGACTGAAATTGTGCTACCTGATGAATTCATTGCATAGAGTACAAAACTGAGATGAATAACCCAAAAAGGGGACATCTCATTTAAAACAAAGTTTCATTCCATTGCTTCACCTCAGTACCTATTTGATTGCTGCATTCCCTGTTACCGCATGTTTGTCATGAGGAATTCTAGTGTTTGTCCAGATACCATTTCCAGTTAGACTTTCATATAACACCTAAATTGTAAAAGTAAGAAAAATAATGCATTTTTGTGATATAGATGAAAAATTCTCAAACCATACAGTGGTGGCTGTAGACAGCAAGCTGTACATATCCTGACTTGGTAGACGGACTCTTTAGAATGGAATAGTTGCCATCCACAAATACATGGTAGCTCTGTGCAGTCTGTAATGCAACAAATATGACCTAAGAACCATGGAATGGAGCAAACTCCACACTTTATCTTGCATTCCTTGCAAAATGACCATGTAAATTGAACCCACCCTTTTCTTTTGAGAGCAAGTCCGATAGGAAATACGAATGCCTGGATTAAAATAAGAGAACATATTAAAGAGTTTCACTTCCTCCAAAGGTGTTTCATAAGCAGTTTCTTCTACATTATGCCAGGTGTGTATTTGGAATGAAAGTTATGATGCTCTTCAGCTTTTACTAGATAGTTTATAGAGCACAGCAGGTGGCCTGTGCTACCTCGTGTACTTGCAGAATGCTGAATTGCACACTTCTGAGGTGTGTGTAGTTGCCGAGCTCCAACAGCCGAGGAGCGCTTTGCCAGATGAGCTTTGGCTGTTGGTACAAAACCAATGAATTCAACCCTAAGGACATTGTCTTTCCCACATTGCTTGGAAACAACCTCTGTGCTGTACCTAAAACAGCCTAATCTCTAAAACAACTTCTGCCAGATAAGGTTCATTTTCCAAATCATTTCCTTTAATTGGATATAGAAAATATTTAAATATCTTCTATTCATAGGTCTATGCACTTCTGTTGTTCTTTACCTCCCACTAAAAATAGCTGAATACAGATTTCAGACACTTTCCCTAAATTGTGGTTTGTTTTGAAAACTTAAGGTGACAAGTTTCTGAAACTGAGAAACCAGATCAGAAGCAGATTCTTCTTTCTTAGAGGAAAAGCAGTGTGAATCTAAGCTTATTGAGTGAAAATGAAATTGTCTGGTGGTTGTATTTCAAATGCCTTGAGCAACAGCTGGAGCTGAATGTATCACAGGATCACAGAACATTAGGGATTGGAAGGGACCTCAAAAGATCATCTAGTCCAAGGATCACCTAGACCAAGTAACACAGGAACGTGTCTGGGCGGGTTTTAAACGTCTTCAGAGAAGGAGACTCCACAACCCCCCTGGGCAGCCTGTTCCAGTGCTCTGTCACCCTCACTGTGAACAAGTTCCTTCTGATATTTATATGGAACCTCCTATGTTCCAGCTTGTACCCGTTGCCCCTTGTCCTATCACTAGATGACATTGAGAAGAACGTGGCTCCATCCTCTTGAGACCCACCCTTCACGTATTTATAGATATTAATGAGGTCACCATTCAGTCTCCTCTTTTCCAAGCTGAAGAGACCCAGCTCCCTCAGCTTTTCCCTATAAGGGAGGTGCTCCACTTCCTTCAACATCCTCATTGCTCTTCGCTGGGCTCCCTCCAGCAGCTCTGTGTTCTTATTGATCTGAAGGGCCCAGAACTGGACGTGGTCTCACTCAGGCAGAGTAGAGGGGGAGAAGAACCTCTCTTGATCTGCTAACCACCCCCCTTCGCATCCACCCCAGGATGCTTTTGGCACTCTTGGCCACAAGAGCACACTGCTGTCCACCAGGACCCCTACATGGCTTGAAAACACTGACAAGAGCCTTGTTGCAGTATATTTCTCATGGAAAGAGGGTCACAGACTATGGCAGTGATGCTACAAAAAATTCCTATCTAATTCTGCTGTTGGTACCTGCAGATGATCAAGAGTAGATACCTGGATAAGAATTTCAGACAGTAGCATTATAGGTGGTGGGAAGGAATAGGTCAAGGAAGGGAGCCCAAAGACCCACGTGGTTAACCAGGGAACTGCTAGGCAAACTGAAGAGGAAGAAGCAAGCCTATAGGTCATGGAAGGAGGGGGTGGCCACTTGGGGTGATTATAAGGCTCTGGAGAGAGAATGTAGGGATGCAACTAGAAAGGCCAAGGCCTCCTTGGAATTAAACCTTGCAAGAGAGACACCCCTGCAGGTGCCTGAGGACTGGAGGAGAGCCAATGTCAC
>VXBP01004805.1:0-13258 GCA_013400115.1 Rhinopomastus cyanomelas | reverse complement strand
GCAACCAAGGCAACCCTCAACCTTCACTGATTCAATCAGACCCGCTCACACCTCAGTCAGACCTCACAGTCCAACCATTTATCCCATTTTTCCTGAATTTACCTATGAAGATGTTATGGGAGACAGCATCAAAAGATTTGCTGAAGTCGAGGTCAACAACAATCTCTGTTCACCCTTCATCTACACATTTTGTCACACAATCATGGTCAAACATTATTTCCATGATGAATCCATGGGCTACTACTGATAAATGTTTCTTCCATATACTTAGAGATGGTCTCCAGAATGAACTGCTCTGTTACTTTTCCAGGGATGTGGGTGAGGCCAACTGAACTGCACTTACCTGGATCTTCCTTCTAGACTTTTTTGAGGACGGGAGTGGCATTGGCTCTCTCCCAGTCCTCAGGCACCTCTCCCAATCTCCACAGTCTTTCAAAAATGATGAAATGTGGCAGAGCAACAATAGCAGCCAGCCCTCTTAGCACATGCAGATGCATCCCATCTCTAACTCAATCCTCATTGACAAGTGAAGAGTTGTTCTTCCCCCAGGGTTGTTCCAAGGTCTGCGATTCCTGAAGACTGATTTTAGCGGCAAAGACTGAGGCAAAGAAGACATTCAGTAACTCTACCATCTCTGAGTCCTCTGTTAACAAGGCTCCCACCTCATTCATCAGCAGGCCCACTTTTTCCCTACTCTTTCCTTTACCACTGACGTATTTGAAGAAGCCCTTGTTCTCTTTCTATTCCTTTGCCAGATTTAATTCCAAGAGGCCCTTGGCTTTTATTGTTGTAACTCTACATAGACTGATAATATTTGTATAAGACTCCTAAATTACAAGACCTTTTTTCCCCATGCTGTGAACTTCTCACTTCTGAGTTTTTCCAGAAGGTCATTGCTCATCCACACAGGTCTCATATATAATCTACAAGAATTTTATTCAAAGAATGCACATATCTTGAGCATAAAGGAAGCACTATTTAAATACTGACCAACTCTCACAAGCACGATACCTTCTAGAGTCCTAGCCCATGGGATTTTTCCAGTAGGTCACCGAACAGTACAAAATTAAGCTCTCCTGAAGTCCAGTGTGCAAATCCTACTTACTGCTCTCCTCTGTTCACTTACAATACTCAACTCTACCATTTCATGGTTACTACAGCTAAGGTTACCCCCAACCTTCACATCCCTGACCAGACTTTCTTTGTTTCTTAGTACAAGGACTAGCATCATAACTCTTCTCACTAGTTCTTCAACCACCTGCATCAGGAAGTTGTCATCAATGCACCGCAAGGCCCTATTGGACTGAGTATGTCTACCTTTGTGGCCTTTCCAACAAATACGAGGCTGATTTAAGCCACTTATAAACACCAGGGCTTACAGTCTTGATGCTACTTCCAGCTGCTTGTAAACCATCTTGTCAACAACTTCTTCATGGTTTGGTGGTCTGCAGTAGACACCAACAGCTTTTTCACATCCTTCTTATTGACTGTGAGTTACAAGAATTGAGAATATAAGAATCATAGAATCATTAGGGACTGGAAGGGACCTCAAAAGATCATCTAGTCCAATCCCCTGACACAGCAGGACCACCAGGACCAAGTCACACAGGAACATATCCAGGCGGATTTTAAACATCTCCAGAGAGGGAGAATCCACAATCACCCTGGGCAGGCTTTTCCAATGCTTCGTCACCATCACTATGAAGAAGTTCCTTCTGATATTTTTATGGAACCTGTGTTGTACAAAATTGGAACAGGTTGTGACACTATGCTAGTACAGCAAGATAATAGATAAAACTTATTAGATAGATTATGTGCATCAATTAAATATCAGACAACTCATTCTAGTGGCTCATAGAGCTGTCTTGTCTTTTATATCCTAACACATTTATTACCTGCTATCCTTTCTGCTAATTTCTTTGTGGGTTTGAGTTGCTGGTTTTTTGGTTTTGAGTTTGATGGGTTTTTTGTTGTTGGTGATGGTTTTTTATTACTGTTCTCCTTGAGGTTTACAAGCCTGCTCAGTTTAGAATACCTGCAGATTTGATTGAAACATCTTTCTGCACTCAGATATAATATCTTCATTAATGCTCTGCAAGACGATTAATCTGTTTCAATCAATTCATTGACACTCCGTATTCCAGCTTTACTCTTCATCTTTTCCTACAATTTTTTCTGACCATCACAAATGTTACAAGACAGTACACATTTTTTTTCACTCAAATAATTGCTTAGAAAACATGGGCTCTCATGGTTGGAAAAAAAAATCCAAAATAATTAAAAAAAATTGAAATTATTTGTTAAAAGGATCCGCTCCCATGAAGAAGTAAGCCAAAAATGCATCGTGGAGAAAGAAAAAAGCGTGAATAGCAGAATTAGTTCTAGAAAAATATCTTTTCCCCCTCATGTGCCACCACTGTAACCCTTAACATTATTTCTATGGTTGTTTTAGAGTAAGTGTCACTGTAAAACACCTCTGTATCTCAGCAAACACAACATTAATTTCAGCACTGTCATATACGTGTGCAGTGCTGTAAGCACTATGAACAATTGTATTCATTACAATTTACTGGGAGAAAGTCTAATATGTTTCTCAATTGAGAAATTTACAAAATCTATTGCAACATAACTGCTACATCAGCCAATGTATCCAAAGAACACCAACAATCAACAACCCCCTTAAACATCTTGCCTCATCTACTAATAGTGACATAGTAATTAAGAATATGGTATTGACTCCTATCTTTGAAGACGATTACTAAAATGAGTAAAATTTTCAGAAGCTGAATGAAAAAGAAACCTTTTCATTTGGTTGGAGGTGATGATCTTAAATGTCTCTCGCAAGCAATGCAATTTTATGCTTCTGTGACTGTCACACGCTCATATTTATGTTTATTTGCATGGAAGTGAATGGAAAGGATAATGCCAGCAGTACTTTCATTTTTGTTCACACTGAACTCTCTGATAGCAGAGGAGACTGCTTTGTGCAATATAACTGAACAAATCACAAGTTATTAATTCAAATCGTGTCAATGATGACAAATACTAGTTACAATAATGGAACTTAAACAGAATCATAGAATGGCAAGGGTTGGAAGAGGCTTTAATGATTATCTAGTCCCAAGCCTCCTGCACAGGCAGGGACACCTTCACTAGATCAGGGCCCCTTTCAAATTGGCCATGAACACTTCCAGGGATGGGGCTACCACAACTTCCCTGGGCAACCTCTTCCAGCATCTCACCATCCTCATAGGAAAGAATTTTTTTCCTAAAGTTTAATCTAAATCTTCCCTCTACAAAGTAGCAACCATTTGTTCTTGTCCTCTCACTATACATCCATGTCAAAAACTTTACTTCAGCTTTCTTGTAAGCTCCCTTCAGATATGGGAAAGTTGTTATAGGATCACCTTGGAGCATCCTCTTCTCCACACTTAACAACCCCAACTTGCTCAGCCTGTCCTCATAGAGGAGGTACTCCAGTCTTGTGATCATTTTAATTGCTCTCCTCTGGACATTTTCTAGGAGCTCTATGTCCTTCTTATGTTAGGGACTCCAGAAGTGAACACAGTAGTCCAAGTGGGGTCTCACAAGAACAGAGTAGAGGGGAAGAATCACCTCTCTCGACTGACTCTCACTGCTTCTTTTGATGCAGCCCAGGACACAGTTGGTTTGGGCTGCAAGCACACACTTATGGCTCAAGTTAAACTTTTGGTCCACCACCACCTCACGTCCTTCTCCTCAAGGCTGTCCTCCATCTTCTATTTGTGCATAAGACTGCCTTGACCCAAGTGCAGAACCTTGCACTTGCCCTTGTTGAACTTCATGCAGTTTGCACAAGCCCAGTTCTCAAGCCCTCTAGATGGGATCCCTTTTCTCCAGCCTATTGACTTCACCACACAGTTGATATCATCAGCAAACTCTGCTGAGAGCGCATTCAATTCCACTGTCCATGTTGCCAGTAAAGATGGTTGACCTGGTCTGAGCACGGACCTTTGAGGAACAGCCCTTGTCACACCTCTCTGTTTGGACACTGAGCCATTGATTACAACACTTGGGGTACAACAATTCAGCCAACTGCTTATCCAATGAGGGGTCTATCCATGAATCCGTAACATTCCAGTTTAGAGATCACAATGCAATATCTCAAATATTTTACTCTCCTTTGTTATGTTTTGTATTCTTTGTATTCTTTAGATATACTAAAATACTCTGAAAGCAATGGTTTAAAATGTGTATATTCATAAATGAATGTTGATGTAAGAAGATTTGTTTGGCCATGAGGCAGATTGTACACAATTTTTGCATGATTCCAGAATTACAGTCATGCTTGTCTTTACTCTCTTTTTAATGTTGTGGGGCTTTTTTCCTCTTGGTTCTGATTTGCCTTAGAAAGTTAGAACAGAACGAATCTTTTTCAGTCATTTTACTTTTCAGCTCAGTTTCATCTAAGTAACTATACTTTCTGAAGTTATTGACATATTTGTACAGACAGAGTCTGTTTCTGCAAGTGATGATGCCTGATATTTACAGCTACTGCCAAGAATTGGTGTGTAGAAATGTTTTGGCTTGTTCTGAGGAGACCAAGGACATTGCCAGTTGTGGTGTTGTAAAGTTTGCATCTTTGTGGAGGAGCAGACACACATGTCTTAACCAACAAGGCACCACATTCCAGATACGTTACATTCAGTAAAAGGCTGAGGCATCACATAGGTCAAGCCCTCTTCTTCGGTTATGAATGTCCGAGGAGGTCTCTGTATGTTCTGCCATTGATCCCTGCTCTCTAAATCCAGTTCCAGAAATCAGAACCTGAATACAATTACTGTCTGCTGCTGAGCTCAGTCTGGACTTCTCCAGTGCCTATCCACAGCACCAGTGGTTCTTGGTGCCTGGTGCAGTGGTCCATGCTTTTGTATATATATGTCTATATCTGGTATGATGCCTGTACGGTATATTTTCTGTGGACGTCTAACCAAGAATAATTTAATCGTAAAGAAGCATCTAAAACTTAGTTTAGCACTGACTTTATGTCTTTTTATTTTTTCATTATATTTGGTACCTGTATATGTTAGTAATCATTATGAGACATAGATTGAGTCTACTAAAGAGCCAAACAGTCTGCATTCTCTTCTTCATTCTTCTTGTCCAGCCATACAAGCTAGAAATGCATATAAGTAAATTGGCAAAGACTTAACTCAAAATACAACACAGTCATATGTATTTTTGAACATTTTGTTTTAGAGTGAGAGAAGGGTGAAGAACTGCTTGTATTTTCAGGGTCAGTTTAAAAAGTAGCTTGATATGAGAAAATATAGCATATTACAGTCCATTTACATGATTGATCTTTTTGTATAAAACAAGAGAACGCAATATATTCAATATATTTAACACATTTACTCAGAGTATTTCTTAATCTCCTAAAATGTGGACCAGCCTTTTCTGGACATTCATCTTCCTCATAAGGAATAAAGGAATGTTCCTCTGATGACAGACAGATAGAAAAAATCCCCCCGCAATTCAGTGTGAGATTGTAAGGTACATTAAAATGTTAAACAGGGTGTGACCTGAACAGTTCCCCACAGTATTATTTTTTCTAGCAAAATAAAAATTAACAGAGCACAGTTCACTGAACAGGGCTGAGACAGTAAAATACAGACCACCGAGTTTAATTAGGTTAGTAGATGGTTCTGAGTTGCAATATTAATATAAGTAAAAAAAATACAGAAAATGAAATTAGCTTCATAGGGTGCAGCCTGTTTTGCTGAACACCAGTGTTCATGGTAATGAAAGTAGACAGGAAACTTTAGTAAATAAATATAGAGGGAAATATATATGAATTCTTTTCTTATTACTCTGTCATTTCACTCGGGTTGATGTACCTTTCTGGAAAAGGGTGCTATTATAATAGATGTGTTGTCAGATTTAAGTCATGGAGACAAGCAGACATCTCAGCTGCTGAGGGAGAAGAAAGCCCTGTTGATGCATGTGTTCTGATTAATCTGTCCATGCTTATCCTCTTGGAGGAAACAGGCCAAATGCTTCCATTATAAGAAGCTTAACAGAAAAACATATTAAGTGAACTGCTTTGGGGAAATCAAGACTCCCAATGCCAATTGGTTCAAATAAATTAATGTTTGCAAACGGATGTAGTGAGAAGTGGGCCACTGCTGTTTGCATCTCAGTAAAACACCTATTCCATTCCACAGTTCCAGAGACTGAATAAAACCTGTTTACTCATAGAGGCCCTGAGGCTAACTGCAGTCTTTTGCAGTTCCAGAGCTACATGGAAAAGGCCAATGATTCCTTACAGGCACATTTCTAAGAAATTCAGGATTTATGCACAGAAAAGTTAGTATTTAAAGGGTAAGTCATGCTCTGAAAGTCTGCACAAAAGCACAGAGGAAGAAAACTTCATATTTATTAATACAAAGCATACTGTGTGTTCAAGTATAACAGTCTAAGAGTTTCAAATACCAGTTTTCTAAGATGCTACCTCTCCTGATTTCCTTGATAAGAAGCACATCACTTGGGGGTGAGTGGTTGGGGAATTGCTTAGTTTAAAAGGACTTGGAGCTGCAGAATGACAAGCAACTGAACATGTGCCAGCAGTGTGCCCAGGTGATCAAGAAGGCCAAAGGCATCCTAGCCTGCATCAGAAATAGTGTGACCAGCAGGACTAGAGAGGTGATCATCTCCCAGAACTTAGTATTAGTGAGGCATCTACTGGAATTTTGTGTTTGGTTTTGGGCACCACAATACAAGAAGAACATTGAGGGGCTGTAGCCTGTCCAAGGAAGGGCAATGAAGCTAGTGAAGTACCGGGACAGGTCTTATGAGGGGCAACTGTAGGAACTGGACTTAGTCGTTAGCCACAGAACAGGAGAGGAAATAGCCTCAAATTGCACCAGGGAGGTTTAGATTAGACATTAGGAAAACTGGAAGAGCTTTGACTTTCCATTATGTGTAAAGGAAATATAAACAGCAATTTTGCAATTTGAAAGCTGACAAAGCAGTTATGTGCAAATAGCCATGCCATGCAATCTGGCTATTTAGGTTGGCTTGCATTAACTGCAAGCATCTTTTTCCAAAAAAAAAAAAATGAAAAAGATAAATGTGCATTAATCAGCAAAAATGTTTGATGGAAGGAATAACAATTCCCATGCAAATTATTGCAACACAAAACAAATGGTGCTAGCATTTTAGATAAGGCTGGCTCAGCTGGTAGAGCATGGGACTCTGAATCCCTGGGGTCATGGGTCTGAGCCCCATTTAGGACATCTTGAGACAGTACTGTAGGCTTACCCTGCTCCAGCAGAGGGGGTTGGACTTGGATGATCTTTTGAGCTCCCTTCCAACCTGTAACATTCTGTGATTCTGTGAAGATGACAAAATCCATATTAGACAAGACCTCGTTTTGGTTTTGCAATGTCTAATGCAAAGCAACAGGATCAAGCATTTATTTATTTGTATTGTTTGTTTACTTATTTAGTTATTTGTATCCTGATAGCATCACAAAGGGTATAGAAATACAATGTTTTATTTGTTAAAATATGCAGCTGTCATTCACTACTTCTGTGTGAAACAAATACCTCTTTCACCCACTAGCTACTAGTGCCACACTGATTGAAGTTTAGTCGCTAGTGGACAAAATTCATTATCTGTGTTCTTTTAATAATGCAGAGGTTTGTATGTTAATGACAAATTAGTAAAACCGGATCCAAAACCTAATGAAGGCAACCAAAGCATTCTCACACAATACAATGAACACTGCCTAATACATTACAACTTCTGAATGCCTATCCTGTGAAGAGAGACTGAATCGTTGAGGTTAGATGAGATTTACAAGATCATCAGTTCCAACTGTCAACCTGACCACATCCCGCCCACTAAATCATGTTACCTGAGGCCACCTCTAACAGTTTTGTGAACATCTCCAGGGACAGCGACTCTACCACCTCCCTGGGCAGCTTGTTCCAATAGCTAAACACTCTTTCAGTAAAGAAACTTCTCCTAATGTCTAATCTAAACATCCCCTGATGCAACTTGAGGCTATTTCTTCTCTTGTTCTATGGCTATTGACCTGGGAGAAAAGACTGATCCTCAACTTTCTACAACCTCCTTTCAGGTACTTGTAAAGAGCAATAACATTTCCCTTCAGCTTTGTTTGTTCCAGACTAAAAAAACTCAGTTCTCTTAGTTATCTGCTTCAGACTTATCCTCCAGGACCTTTGCTAGCTTCTTTGCCTTTCTTTGGACAAGGTCCAGCACCTCAATGTCCTTCATGTATTGTGGTGCCCAAAACTG
Organism: Rhinopomastus cyanomelas; assembly: GCA_013400115.1. Taxonomy (NCBI): domain Eukaryota; kingdom Metazoa; phylum Chordata; class Aves; order Bucerotiformes; family Rhinopomastidae; genus Rhinopomastus; species Rhinopomastus cyanomelas. Next base: position 4,957 of record VXBP01004805.1, on the reverse strand, counting down.
AATGCAATACTCAAGAAAAGGCCTCACTAATACTGAGTTCTGGGGGATTATCACCTCTCTAATCTTACTGGCCAGACTACTTCTGATGTAGGCTAGGATGCCACTTGGTCTTCTTGATCATCTGGGCACACTGCTGATGTATGTTCAGCTGGCTGCCAATCAACACTCCCAGGTCCTTTTCTACCATGGGGTTCTCCAGCCATTCTTCCCTAAGCCTAGAGTGTTGCATGGGGTTGTTGTGGTTGAAGCGTAGGACCTCACTCTTGGTCTTATTAAACCTCACACAAATGACTTTGACCCTTTGATCCAGCCTGTCCAGGTTCCTCTGCAGTTTTCCTACTCACAAGCATATGGACACACCCCTGTTTAGTGTCATAAGAGCAGAAAGTTCTGGGAAGCCTTTATGGCAGCCTTCTAGTACCTGAAGAGGGTCTATGAACTTTTAGTTGTAGAACAAGGGAGAATGCATTCAAATTAAAAGAGAGTAGATACGTAAATATATCATTGCCACCCTGAGAAATACAGTACTTTTTGCATCATGAATATATGTTCCCCATATTATAGAACAGCATATATACCATGGGGAAATGACAAGGACAGCAAATTATTGATTTATTTCATTCTGACTATAGAAAAGAATCTCTTTACCCAGGAAATAAGGTTTCATCCCTGGATTCTGCAAATCATTGAGAGAAATATATAAAGTATGTTAGTAAAACTTAAGTAGAAACACAGAAAGCTGACAGAGAAAAAATGAAAGCTGGTGAATATGTGGTTAAAATTAGAGGAAAAGTATGAAAGGGATAACAAAACAAAAGGAAAACAATGTAAAGTTCAAATAAAATAATTCCTTATAGGTTTCAGATTCCACATGGATTCACATGACAAGATTGTAAGGGGAAAATCAGCAATGCAACAAAGAACATTTTATAGAAGTTAAAGAATATTTTATAAAAGATAAATATTGGCCATTGTATGAGAAAGAACATCAAAACCTTCCTTACATGTTACTACTTTTTATTAAAGCAAAATCTTTTGCTTTCCAGCAACTGCTCTATTTGTCAAGGGACAAAGTGTATCACAAAATAGGTCATACAGCAATATACAATACACATGGCCATAACGTACAGTTTATGGACAAATTCAGTATCTTTTTATGTGCATTTATAGGTGACTGAGAAAACCAAGATAAACAATATTTTTTCTTTTTACATGAGCACTCAACAATTTTTTGCTTGGTTTCAGAAAGGGACAGATAAAAGTGGAGTTCAGGCAAGATTTCAGATATTGTCCTTGAGTTCAAAGAGACTGGTCAAATTTTCTTACATTTTGTTTTTTACTACACACATAAACATATTATGGATGGTGTAGCAGGTTGAATTTAATGAACTGCTCTGCACTAAGGTCTCGATGACATCTCAGATAAATTTGCCAGACAATGAATAGCTTAGGATACTGGACAGAAGTTTATCAACTTAATAGCTGTATACAGACAAAGAAAGAAAAAAAAGGAAAAGGAAAGTAAAACCCAGCAAGTTGGTGCANCACGTGGGGGATCCAAAATGGAGACAGATTGCATTGCTGTGTCAACAGGGTCACCTCCACACTCCACAGTAGGCCGAGAGGGTTCTTGAGGCCCTCTTCTCTCTTCTCTCCTCCTGTCTCAGCTCCAGGGGGGAAGAGAGGGTACCCCAGCTTACCAAAAAAGATTTGCAACCACTCAAATCTTGCTTCCAAGTACCTAGTCTGGATAGCGGCATCAGGTTCAGGCCGAAAGAAAAAGGGCTGCGCAGAGCTGGGGGCACAGCGGTACGAATCAGGGTCTTCCCAAGACCGCTGAAAAACCGCGGCAAACACGAGGGCTGCCCATTACTGGGTGGGGAGCGGTGCAAACCGGATCATCCCCCGTTTCCGAAGCAGCGGAACCACTGGAAAACCTGTGGCAAATTCGCAGCTAGAGCCGGGCCGGGAAGAGCTTATAGATGTGTCTCCAAACCATGGCAAATCGGCACCACTGGAAGCCGAGGAGAATCACAGCTGGCAATCTGGCTGGGGGCATGGAGCTACACAAACGCGGTGCATCTGCTGTTCCCGCAGTAGCGGTGGCGTCGCTGGAAAACCGCGGCTGAGCTGCATTCCCTGCCCTAGCCCTTCCCCCACACCGTCCCAAGAACAGGCGGTGGTGATGGGGATGCTCATTTGACAGCCTGCAGCCCAAGAGAGCCTGCAGCACACAACAAAGCCTACACAACAGAGAGCAAACCGCCTGTTCTGCTTTCTTATAGGCTGACCTGGACATGCACATCCAGGGCAGGTCCTGGGACTAGTGACACCTTCCCCGAGGACAAGTTCCTGGTGGGGGAGGGGTCCTCTAAAAGCAACACTACTTTTCTTCTATTCTTCATGAAAGCAGAGCTGCTGCACATTTGAAAATTCTGGTAATTTTCAAACTGCAACAGATGGTGATGTATTAATTGAAACTTGGACCTCACCTCTTTGCACTGATCTTATGTATAAAATCATAATTTTTTCACGAAAATCAGAGAAAGATGTTAATCCATGTCAAACTCCAGATGCACAAAATTATGTTTAAAATTAAAACTCTCTCTACAGATTAGGAAATAGGTGTTCAGTAACAGAAACACAGAAGCACAGAACATCAGGGATTGGAAGGGACCTCAAAATATCATCTAGTCCAATCCTCCTACCACAGCAGGATTACTTAGATCAAGTTGCATAGGAACATGTCCAGGCGAGTTCATGGCAGGGGAGTTGGAACTAGATGATCCTGTGGTTCCTTCTAACCCTGACTGACTCCATGACACGGTCTAGGTGATCCTGCTGTGGCAGGGGGATTTGACTAGATGGCTGTTTTCTCCCAATCCCTAATGATTCTATGATTCTATGTGTTTCAAATGTCTCCAGTGAAGGAGACTCTACAACCCCGCTGGGCACCAAAAAGTAGTTTTCTGGTATTGATTCATAGACTCGTAGAATATCCCAAGTGGAAAAGGACTTCAAAAAAATGTTGTCTTCTTTCAAGAGGAAGCTTCTCACAGTGCAAATTGTATCTATTGTCCTCTCCATGTGTATCCTTGTGAATGAAGAGTCTCCACTTGGCTGTCTTTTAAGTACTAGAATACCATGATCAGATCCCCTTTAACTGTCTCTTCTCCATGGAGAACAAACACATCTTCTTCAGTATTTCTCAAAGGACAGATTCTCCAGCCCTATAATCAACTACTTGGACATCCTTTGGATCCTCTGCAGTCTTAGCACAGCCTTTAATGAATTGTGGGGACTAGAACTGGACACAGTACTCAAAGTGTGGCCTGACAAGTTGTGAGTAGTGTGTGCTGATCATGTCTCTATGGCCTCTAATATTGCCCTTGCGGATGTAGATCAAGATGTGGTTTGCCTTTGTTGCTGCCCAATAGTGTTCATTTTCTTGTTCACCAAGACCCCTTTAAACACAATGATTGTAATGACTTTTGGAAGGCATCAGTTGCTATTGTATCATTTACACTTTTCTAATTTGGAAAAGTTTTTGAAGATCACAAAGAACTCTTTCATTTTGCACTGCTAACTTCACTATTAAACAATGTCCCTAAATGACATTCACTGCTTCCCTGGACAGACCATTCCAAGGCACAGCAACCCTTCCAGTGAATACATGTTTCCTACTATGTAATTTAAACTTTCCCTAGTGCAACTTGAGGCCATTCCCTCTTATCAGTGAGGGATGTAATACTGAAATGAAACAGTGCCAAGTGCACAGCAAAATGGAAGTGAGAACATAATGCTATATATATATTACTTTTTTCAAGACTGAAGTAAGAATGTGAAGAACCAGGTGACTACAGAAGCTTGCAGAAATCTTGCACTTTTGTAATTTTGAAATCTTAAAAATATGTTCATGAAATTGGAGACAGTAGATTAGATTTTTTGAAAGAACTCTGGTCCTGTGCCCGATGAAATCTGCGTAATGTAAACTAAAACACAACACTGATGGCATTAACAAAGTAGCAGGAAATTGGAGAACAGCTTGAAACTTAATTTTGGCTTAGCAACAAAAGTTAATCAAGATCTGTCAGAGTGATGGGGAAATGCAAGTTTAGATTTTTTTACAGTGTGTGACATTTGTGACATAAATAAGTCTAGATTCAAATATTATAGTCCCACTGAAGCTAGTTATCCTAGATGCTTTTTGAGTCACAGCTCCCTACATTTTTTGAAAACAGCAATATTTTTAAAATGTCAGATTCTAGAATGTTAAGAGAAAAAAAAACCAGACTTCATGAGTCATATGCAATGTGGCACATGTAATGTCACTCATGACATATCTGATCATAGGATCATAGGATGTTAGGGGTTGGAAGGGACCCAAATTGATCATCGAGTCCAACCCCCCTGCCGGAGCAGGACAAAACTATCTAACACAGATCACAGAGGAATGCATCCAGGCGGCCTTGAAAGTCCCCAGAGAAGGAGACTCCACAACCTCCCTGGGGAGTCTGTTCCAGTGCTCCGTGACCCTCACAGTAAAGAAGTTCCCCCTTGTGTTGAGGCGGAACCTCCTTTGCTGCAACTTACACCCATTGCTCCTTGTCCTATCACAGGGAGCAAGTGAAAAGAGCCTGTCCCTCCCCTTCTGGCCAGCCTTCAGACACTTATAAACATTTATCAAATCTCCCTTAAGTCTTCTCTTCTCCAGACTAAAAAGCCCCAAGGCCCTCACCCTCTCCTCATAAGCCATGCCCTCCTGTCATATGTAGAATCATAGAATCATTAGGGATTGGAAGTGACCTCGAAAGATCATCTAGTCCAATCCCCCCTGTCACANACAGCCCAGGATCTGGTTTGCCTTCTGGGCTGCAAGTGCACACTGCTGGCTCATGTTGAGCTTTTTACCCGCAAGCACTCCCAAGTCCCTCTACTCAGGGCTACTCTCCAGCCA
>VXBP01004800.1:0-22032 GCA_013400115.1 Rhinopomastus cyanomelas | reverse complement strand
GTTGCGGCCAGGGTCGCTTCCAGACCCCGCGGTGGCAGATGCCTGCCGGCGGTGGGGTCAGTCCGGGGCCATGGCTAGTTTGGAAGCCGCGGCAGGTTGCAGCTGCTTCGGGAGCCGTGGTTCTCACCCCGGAGCCGCTGTCCTCACTCCCCCCACCGCCCGTTCCCTTCGGGCCACAGCCCGCGAAAAAGGGGCGAACAAAGACCCTGCCCTGATTTTATAGGCTCCCCCTAGCCCACCTTTCAGGGGCAGGTCACAGGACAGATGCTTCCGGGAAAGGGTCCTGTGACCTGTGCAACCGGGAACAGGTCCCCCAGAACACAACACAACTTTTCTTCCTCATGAAAGCACTTCTACAAGTTCTAGCAGTTCTCAAACTGCAACATTCAGTTGTGTTTGGTGAAAACAAACTTGTACTGCTTGTTTTCTTTCCATTTGTATGGGTAAACCTTGATGTCAAATTAAATGTCTTCTCTTACTACATTTAGCTTGACTTATAAATGCATTAGTGTCTGTTGAAGCCTTCATAGAACAAAAATGTGGTTTGGATTAAGACAGTTTGAAGACAGAACTTTGTTCCAGTTTTTTTCCCCTATGTTTCTGAAGGCTAGAAAAGCTTGTTCTCATAAGTCTCACTTGTACGATTTCTTGAATGCTACACCATTATTTAATTATTTAATTTACACTCTGTCACAGGTCCGGTCAGGCAGCATTGTCCCCTGATTTCAAACTCAAATTTTATTCAGAAGTGTCCGGTAAAGGTTGTAGCTTTTGGAAAGACCTTCCCATAATGACTCTAAGTTGAGGAGTCTGTCCTATGGAAGCTTCTCCTCTACTTCCCATAGAACATTTCTGTGGTGCATCATTTCTGTCATCATACTTCTGTGGAAAAGATAAAGTGTACCATTCTGTGACTCCCAACGTATTTCCTCAGAGGTTGTGTCCTCAGCCACACCTTCTGGATGTTTCTACCGCTTTTGATGGCAGGACAATTATTTGGTCAGTATATATTAACAGCTACCTGACCTTGGTATGTACTTAGAACAATTTGCAGATAAATGCATAAAAATAATGATCTGTCTTGACTATTGCATGCACTTTTGAAAAGTTTCTCTGTGTAGGTAAAGGCAGTCCTGAACTTCTGTGTTAATGGGATGATGCTTCAGGTCTTCTCCTTAGTGATTGTTTTCTTTCACAGTATCACAGAAATGATAAGGTTGGAAAAGACCTTAAAGATCATCCAGTCCAACCTAAATCCAAATAAACCCAGTAATCCTAACGTCTAACATCTAGATCATGCCACTCAGCACAAGCATAAAAGAACTGTAAGAGAGAACTATAATACTTTTGGAAGGGACTACTGATAAGAGGGGATAATGACTTAAAAATAAAATGTTATGAAGGAATCTTCTTTTTGAAAGACCCATCTTCTGAAAATGTATTTTGTGGTGTCAGTCAATGGAGTCTTTTTCAATGTTTTGGCTACTTTCTGTGTTATAGTGTTATCTCACAAGTTGTCCACTGTTACACAACACATTCAGCTGTTTTTTGCAATTCATTTTAATGTTTTTAGAGTGAAGAAGATGTGCAGTAGATGAGTTACTAACATCAGGAACAGAATGAATATGGTGCTCTCACAGTATCCCCTCCTCTCTCATGAGTTTTCTGTGGACATAATAGTAATTGGTATTTCATATACTTATCACTTGGTATGAGCTCTTGTCTTGCTTGAATGCCTGGAAGCTCTGATTGAAGGTGCTATACAGATGGGGACTGTGCCCAAAAGCTTGACTAGACAGAGACAAGACAGATGAAGGAGAGGATGAAGAAGTACCAAAGAGGCTTGCCTTACTCTGATTTCTTTTTATGTTGGCTTTTATCACTCTACTATCTTCCAGTGCATTATATGATGCAATTAGTCTCATTATATTATCTGTCTTTACTTTCAAAGAGCAAAATTCACAAGCTTCTTGTTCTAGGGTTTTAAACACACTTCCACATTAATCCCTCTACTGTTTGTATGAGCCAGCAGTGGCAAAGTCAGAGAAGGGTTTGTGGCACAGGGAGTCTGAAGCCTGTCTATACATTTGATCTGCAGGTGTTACTAGGGGAATGTTGCGAGGGGTATGGTTGACTCATGTGAGACAGGAAATTTTGAAGCAACAGGCAGTGGGGTAGATACCTGTGGCTTTGGAGGCCAAGGGTGCAGTCATTGGGCTCTGCTTATAATCTTGACTGCTCTGTAAGAAGTCATATTGGTGAAAATATGGGAGGGTAACAATTCTCTGTTAGTGGGAGACTATGTGACAGAGGAGCATGGCTGCACTATGTGCTGCATACTTCCTCCTGGAGAGAGTTTGTCCTGGGTGTGCTGGGTGTTAGGATCATAACCAGGTGGATAGATGACGACAAAGTGGTGGATGTGATCTATCTTGACTTCAGTAAAGTATTTGACACAGTGTCTCACAGTGTCCTCGCAGCCAGACTGAGGCAGTGTGGTCTGGATGATTGGGTGGTGAGGTGGATCATGAACTGGCTGCAGGATAGAAGCCAGAGAGACAGTCTAGTTGGAGGCCTGTATCTACTTGAGTCCCTCAGGGGCCAGTACTGGGACCAGTCCTATTCAATCTATTTATTAATGATTTGGATGAGGGATTAGGGTGCACTGTCAGTGAGTTTGCTGATGATACAAATTTGGGTGGTGGTGTCGCCAACACCCCAGCAGGCTGTGCTGCCATTCAGTGAGACCTGTTCAGGCTGGAGAGCTGGGCAGAAAGAAATTTAATGAAGTATAACAAGGGTAAGTGTAGAGTCTTGCATGTGGGCAAGAACAAGCACAGGTACCAGTATAAGTTGGGGACTGACCTGTTGGAGAGCAGTGTAGGAGAAAGGAACCTGGGATTCCATTCCACAGGATGACTGTGAGCCAACAGTGTGGTCTTGTGGCCAAGACGGCCAACAGAATGCTGGGGTGGATAAGAAGTTAGCAGAGAGATTCTTCTCCCCGTCTACTCTGCCCTGGTGAGACCACATCCGGAGTATTGTGTCAAGTTTTGGGCCCCTCAGTTCAAGAAGGCCATAGAGCTGCTGGAGGGTGTCCAGCATAGAGCCATGAAGATGAAGAAGGGAGTGGGACACCTCTCTTATGAGGAGAGGCTGAGGGAGCTGGTCTCTGTAGATTGGAGGAGACTGAGGGGCGACCTCATTAATGTCTATAAATATGTGAAGGGTGGGTGTCAGGAGGATGAAGCCAGGCTCTTCTTAGTGTCATCTAGTGATAGTACAAGGGGCAATGGGTGCAAGGTGGAACATAGGAGGTTCCATATACATATCAGAAGGAATGTCTTCCCAATGGAGGTGACAGGGCATTGGAACAGGCTGCCCAAGGGTGTTGTGGAGCCTCCTTTACTGGAGAAGTTTAAGACCTGCCTGGATATATTTCTGTGCGACTTGGTCTAGGTGATCCTGCTTTGGTCAGGGGATTGGACTAGAAAATCTTTGGAGGTGCCTTCAAATCCCTAATGTTCTGTGATTCTGTGATCTATCCAATTGCTGAGGGTGTTCCACTTGTGCCAGGCTGTTGTGCCTCAGCCTGGTGGCTCTCTTGGGACCCTTCTATAGCTGCTAGACCCCAAAATGACTGCTGTCTTTTGATGTAACCAGCCAGGGGCACTGTTTTGTGAGGTGTTACTCAGTTTCACTAGACTGCAGAATCCTACCTTTTTCCTTCTGCTTTCTTAATACAGGCAATCAAGTGCCTCCTTGGTCACATACCAGGCCATGAACCCCTGTTGCATCTGGATTGGGGCTGGCAGCTAGAGGAATCCATGCCTCTTAAGTGTGGTTTTTTTCTCCGAGTGGTCTCCCTTTGAATATGGTTTTGATTTACCATTTACTTTTTCAGGCTTGTAACATGTAGGCATCCCAGTGCTGTTTAGACACACACGCTCACCGCATCAGATAGTCCAAGAGGTCATGGAGACTGAATAGTAAGTACCTAGACCAAAGTTTACCTATCAGTAGACTGCGTATGCTTAACCTTGATTCACTTTTGACATTGCTCTTTGGGCTTTGATCAGACCTTTTTAATCAGTTCAGGATCTTTCCTGTTCTTCAGTATCCTTACTCATTCCTATTTCTCCAGATTCTCCTCATATTCCTGAGGTCAGTTTTTGCTTCTGAGTTTTCACTATTAATCTAAAATGCCTAGGGAGAACTGGCATTTTTATAGCCTTAGGTCCTCTTTGTCAAGGAAACTCTTGGTTAGTTAATGAGACAATCCATATGCCCTCAGGAGCTGATCTGTTTGTTAGACTTGAAAAACCAGTTCTTTCCAGTGATAACCATTTATTTGTGTGACTCTGAACGACATAGGTAATTATCTATTTAAAAAGAGAGTGAATAACTCCCAATTTTTTATATCAGAGTTTGAAGTGTACAGAACTGATCCATGGTACGTAGGGTCTTGCATCATGGTCTTTTCAGCTATTACCCCATTAACTGTTTCCCAGCATATATATCTCATAGAGTATGGACTTTTCTGCCCTCTGTGTGCTAAAAACAGGCTCCTGAGAAGTTTCTAAATTGAAAGTTACATATTTATATCAAAGATTAACGTAAAATTCTATGATTCTGTGAAAGTTAAATCTAGTAAGCTGAAGTCTCTTAGGAATTAATTTTACTATACGAAGTTACCTCTATATGCATGTAATCTCATACTATAGTGTCCTTTACTCTAGTGTCCTAACTGTAGTTCCTAACTGGAAGCCACTATATTTTATTTGGTAGAGCTTTCTGGTGAATTATTTTCTTTCTCAGTAATTTCTCCACTTAGGAATCCTCCTGAGGAATCTTTACTGTATTAGCTTCAGCTTTGCTGCATCTTTATCTTTAAATAGCTCCTTTAAATTTGCTTAGGCAAATCTGGGGTTTCATCTGTCTTCAGTGGTATTAAAATAGTACCTGAAGGGAGTGTCACCTGGATAAGAAGACACACCACTAGACAATACTATAAATGAGAGACAGATGGATTGCTGCTCAGAGACAACAAGATTAGTAGAAAACTGTTTACCTTTTGCAATACAGCCATGGAGCTGCACAAGTCATGAGAATAGAACTGAGCTGAAAAACGCATGTCTTTACCTGTGTGTAATTGTCTGAGCTGGAGAAGAGTTTCTTACACTAAACCTTGACTAAAGCATGCTTGTAGAGGTATCTCTCCAGGTTTGAATGCTGGAAGACGGATTTGGTTTGAGTTTTGCGTTAATGCTTTTGCAAATGCCGACGTGTTTTTGGCTAGCCAGTAGGACTCCAGTCTTTTTGCAATGGCTACCCTTTTCCTGGATATATATGTTTTATTTATTTGGAGTGGATGGTCTGAGTTGCAGGTAGATTCAGTTTATGGATTATGGACTGCACTGGTGAGAAAATACATGAGGGTTGGCCTTACTGCTTTGTGTAACTCATTTCAACATAATCCCTGTTAATCAGAAAAAGACAATTAATAGCATAGAATTTTTAAGCTGCCATCCCTCTATTTTGTGTGTGCATGATGGCACAAGGTGTGTCATACAGGTTCATATTTCCAGAATACACATGATTTGTATACATTGTGAATATACAGATACATATATGTTAAGGAATGCAACTGTGTGGAATTACATCTTGGATCTTGAAGTGCAGTTCTGGAGAGGAGTCTTCAGTGTCAAGACAGGCACTCTCCCTTAGTAATGTTCGTATTTTGCTTGGGGTATGTGGATCTCTGGTACAATAAGGGACATCTTAAAAGCTTCTCAGCTGTTCACAAACTGAGCTGCAGCTCAAAAGGGGTGTACTGAGGGATGCTGATTATATGTTGCTAGTGCTCTTTGAGTGCTTAGAAAGAAGCTTAGAAAGTGGTTAAGGTTAGTTACATGTTCTCTTGTTGTTCATCAGGCCAAACAATTCAAACAAGGCAATTTTCCTAGATGTAGTAGAGGAGGTTCTTAGTGTTGCAGTACATCAGTACACACAGGAATTGAACCCCTCCTGAGAAAACAAATTCCTCAAGTGTTGTGATGGGTTACAATGAAGTGCCAATACAGAGGTCTCAGAAGAGCTGAAAACCAAAGCCTGTGTGTCTTTTGCCATAGGTGCAGGTCCCGACCCTGAGCTTTGGTATCTGAAAGAGAACAGTGCAATCTGAAAACATGCATATGACATTATTCTCCCAATTTAATGATAAAGAAAATTACACATAAGGAAGAAAGCAGAAACTGGAAGTAATGGGATGAAGTAGTAAAATAATTTTCATTGTAATTATGTGTTCTCCTAAGTATTACTCAAATAAGCCAACTGATTTCTGGTGCAACAAAGTATGTCTTGGGCACTTTGACAAACAGTTGCTTGTCTGTGTCTGATATCTGTGTCACTTTGTCCTGTCACGGGGCGCTGTGGTGCTGATATATGTCATGAAGTCATGTTAATGTTAGAAGAGACCTCTAGCCTGGTGGTTCTCACAGCCTTCTTGGTTGTTGTTAATTCCCTATAGAAACAGCAGTATGCAGTAGCATGCAGTTCAGGGGTGCCCCTAGCACACTGTAACAGTTTACATCTTTTCCAGGGTGCATTGATCTCACCCAACACAAGAAAGCATATAACTATCTATGGATAGTAGTCTGGTTCTCCAGCTGAGGAAGATTTTTGATGTACAGACATGTGTTTGTTCCACATTGTGGTCATGGGAGTGACACAAAGCCAGTGACATGACCATTCTTAGCCTGTGGAGAAAACTTGGGTTCAGCCCTGCTTTTCTCTGTCCTTTGGAGCAGTGTGGACCCAATGTCCCTGCTAGCATCAAGACTCTACCATAAGGGTAAAATTGCGTCTGCAGACCTATCGCCAACTGTGACAGGTTTTGTTGGAGAGCACATCTCTGTGTGCCATCAGTCAGGTCTTTCTCTCAAAGTGAATCTTAGCTATCAAAGTGCTTTTTATGAACAAGATTCATGAACTAATTAGTCACTAGGCCCATAAATCAAAAAGACTAGAAATAATTCAGCCGAATTCAAGCCGACAGCAAGGATGAGAAGAGCCCTCTCTATGACAGATACCTGGCATTTTGATCATTAGGTGAGCTGGAGTTTAGCCTATCCGTCTTGTTTATCTGCCCCCAAGGGAATATAATCTTTGCCTTTTCACCATCTCAACAAGTTTGAAATTCAAACGTATTTCCAGTTCTGTTGGTAAAATATTAAATGGGCACATTTGGATGAGTATTGACATACAACAGTCCTGGTGCTTTCAACAATTCCCTCTTTCACTTGATACTGATTTTCATGCAGGAGCTTGACACTGTCTTACGAAAAGTGAAGGCTGGGGTATACGCATGGATCATTAATAAAATAGTGAAATTGAAACATTCTAATTATTCTTAGCAACCTTCTGACAACAACCCAAAGGCATTCCCCAGCATAACTCCACCTTCTTGTGTCTTGAGTGAGATTTATTTACACGTGCTTGAGCAAGTGAGACACCTTAAAATAATCAAGCTAGTGTTTACTTTGGCTTTCTTTGTATCTTTTCCTCACATCAGAAATCCATGCAGAGCCTGTGCAGTAAAATATTTTTTTAACTGATGCATACCACATTGTTGGTATGAAGTAGTTTGGTCACTTTAGAAAGCATAGACTAACAAGACAGTAACAGACGGTCTCAAACCTTGGAACAGGTTTCGTGTGGTGACTGTTTTTTCATTAAGCGCTAGTTGCTGAAGATGGAAAACATGCTTGTTACAGTGAGCCAAAGCCCAGAGACGGGCCTTAGTGTGTAACTCAAATAAAGGAGAAGTCTGGCTGACAAGCTGGGATGTCACGATTTGCTGCTGTTGGTGAGTACTCTTTGTCATCTTCATTTTAGGAGTCACTGTCTAGGATGCAAATTAGTTTTGATGTGAAGCAGGGGAAACTTATTTGGAATGGAAGCTATTTGGAAGGTCAAATGTGTTGTCTTTCAAAAGAAAGGCTGCCTAAGAGGAACTGTTGTACTGCTTGAGGTGAAATGACCAGGAAGCTGAAACTGAGAACTGATGTAATGGAAGCATGGATCATAAAATTGTAGAATCATTCTGGTTGGAAAAGACACTTGAGATCATCAAGGCCAACCAATAACTCTGTTAAGTTAACTGCTAAACCATGCTTCTAAGCACCACATCTGAGATTAAACACCTCCAAGGATGGTGACTCAACCACCTCTCTGGGCAGCCTGACTACTCTTTCAGTTACAAAATTTTTTGTATGCCCAGCCTAAACCTTCCCTGATGCAGCTTGAGTCCATTTCCTCTTGTTATACAGGAGTGTGTTCGAAAGTGCTGTGTATATTGAGTTTTATATTTTTAATGTTACCATGAAGGACTGAGTTCTGAAGATATGTACCCATAGCAAGTTCCTGTTGTCCTGTGCAATTTTTATGTACAAGTGCTCTTTTTGGTATCTTTTTTCCTCCCCCAGAATGTGGGGAAAATTATTTCCATATGTACAAAATGTTTATGGAAATATGAACAAATAAATACACAAATTTGGTTCTGGTCTAACTTTCATATAGCTCTGTGCAATACTTGAGGCTCTTCTGCCCTGAAAATGCTTTAAGTTTTGCCTGAAGTCTTAACTTGTAACCGTGTTTGATTTTTCATATGAAAACATTAGATCCTATACAGTACATAGAAATATGCTTGGTGTGGTAGATCTAATAAGGTCCAGATCACTTCTTAAAGTGATCCACATAAGAGCTTAGAAAGTCAGACCTGGTATCCTGGCTACGTGCCTGTTTCTGCTGTACTGCCTTTATCAGTTCCCTGTGAGGTGTCCCGTTCGGAGCACTCGCTGTAACATCAGTACACTTTTCATTAGCCTTGAAGTCTTGATTGGTTCATCCCACTTCACTTTGAGATGGTGGAAGAAGAACAAATCAAAAACTGATGGCAAATACCAAAACACCCTCGTGTTGTCAGAATGAAGTGTATCAATGCTGTGAAAAGCAGAGTAAACATTTTACATTTTGACTGTTTTGTTTCAGTTACGCATTATAATTTAAAAAATAAAACTCGGTCAAAATTAGTTTCATATTAGCACAAGCTAGTGGGGTTTTGCCTACAGGTTTTGTTTTTTTCAAAGTGAAATGTTTCATGCATGTGTAAGAAGATACTGTTCTCTCTTGTTGAAGTTTCTCTTATAAGTCTCATCGTGCCTTTGTGTGATCCTTCTTTGCCCTATATATCTTACTCTTTGTCAGCATTTTTCCTTGTAATGCACAGATTCTGGTAATTAGATGTTTCCAAGGTATATTTCCAAGGATTATTTATTCTCCCCTTTTTAGAAACCTCCGTAGAAATTACAGATTAGGTAAAACTTGGAAGATTCTAATGTTCTGATTAGTTTTGGGCTAATAAGCATGAACTGTCCAAACCATCATGGTGACTGAGCTTTCACAGAATCGTAGAATCATTAGGGACTGATATTGTAAATATGCATCAGTTCCTGGAGGTGCATAGCTCAGACCTCTTCACTGATGAATAGGAAAATATTACTGCTGCTTCTGTTACAGTAAGCTAGCAGGAGAAGAAAATGTGGCAAAAGGAGAAGAATAATGACCTATGAGACTGATGGTGGCTGTGAAGAAGGAAGGGTAGAAGGAGAAAACAGGTGCAATTGTTTTTTAAAAAAGACTTTTTAATGCTACCTAGTGGTGGGTTTTTTTACAGTGGAAGATGTTTTATGTTTAGCTTCAGTTACAGCAGACATGTTTTGTTGGTTTTTTTAAATTCCACTGTTTGTTTAAGGTAACTCACAGTATTATCTCTGTTCCATTAGGAGCCAGTCTTTCCACCTAAGTGCAATAGTCATTTTCGGTGCACATTTTGACCATCCATTTTCAATTATCCATTACTGCTTTCTCACATGGTGAACAGAAGGCATGCAGTGGTGGCTAATCTAATGCACATTCCATTGCTGGCACTTCTATGACCTTTAATCTTTTGCTATTAAAGCAGTGGTCCTCTACCCACCTGAAATATAGGTGTGCATTGAAGTCAGTGGAAGAAGATTGATGCTGTGAGTTCTGACTCTGCCACTGGTGTTCTGGATGCCCTTATGTGTCTCTCACAGCTTCTGCACACCTCAATACCAATCTGTTCGAAAGGGGCATGGTAGCATTTCTTTTGTCTACTTATCTTGCAAACTACTCTTTTGCAAGATCTACCCTTGAGAATTGTGACCTTCGTGGAGGCTTAAAATATAATGACATAAATAAGATTAGAAGAAAAGTTTTGGTGCAGTTATACTAGTTTCTGCTTGGAATAGTGGGTATGCATTTCCCAAAGAAGAGAGAGGCATTAATTTATTTGATCTTTAAGTGAAGATTTTTTTAAAATTCAGTTTGAAATGTGAAAGTTGTCATATTATGGAAATCTACTGACATGACCAAATGACCAGCATATTTGGGTCCCACGCTGCAGTTGATCCAAAAATCTATTCTAACTTTCCAAGCTAACAGAGATGAACTTTATCTTACCCATGGAATGCCCACACTTTTCTTACCACAAAACATACCAATTATTATTTAAAGCTGGTGAAGAGACAAACAGTGTATTGGGACCATATTTCTCTCCCATCATCTAGCATAGTGGTTTTCTTTTTGCCATTTAAGATTAAAACACATATGGAACTTGCTTTAATTTGACACTTTTATTTTCTGCGTTGCTGAGTTCCAGCATCAACTGTGATGCCACATTAATTCTGTTTAAATCTTGGGGAGCATACAAGTAGATTGGAGTGAACTGTGTACTGTATAAAGATACTGAGCTTAAGCAGTGTTATCTCCAGCAAATGTCTTTGCTACAATAGTCATCTGTGTGGAGCCCTGGAGCAATTCTTGCCTTTTTCACTCATATCACTTCACTATCAAAGCTGAAATGATTAATATTCACAGAAAAAAAAATTCTGACAACAAATCTTCTTTTCTATTTCTATTTGGTGAGAATTGAGCCTTCTGCATACATTACATGGATCAGATAGAACCAGTCTGAGGAGTGAGGATGTATATCTGTGAAAGCAATACAAATACTTCACTGTGATTATCAGAAAGAAATTGTAAACATGACCATATTCTATCACCTTTTATTTGCTGAGACAAAATCCTGCCTGGCTTTTTGTCCTGATTCTCCTATTAGCTATCATAATATAAAATAAAAAATGGTACACAGGAACAGATTGGATTTCTGTTGTGGGAAGTGGGGCAAGTGAAAATCAAGTCGCCCTCCTTTGCTACTGTGAGCTGCTCTGCACAGTACTTTCTGACTGACCACAGCCACCATACTGCAACTCCTCCTAGCATTTTCCTGGAAGTTGGCCATGTATACAGTGTGACCTTGGCCCAGGCACATGCAGAACCACTCAAGTCTTGCATCACTCTTAAGGACTGCTGTTTTCAAGAGCAGATGCTAACTGAATTATTCCCAGCTGCTCCCTAGCCCTGAAAATGCTCAGGACTTCTAAAGTAAGACTAGTGTTAAACAGGTTCCCAAATACCTATCTAGGTGTATAATATGTCCTGTTATTTAAAACCAGAAACAAGTCAGTGAAACCTAGCTCAGCAAGAGCTGGTTTCCAAAATCTAATTTGAAAAGACAGGCTTAGGCTGTTTTCAGATCCTGCTGATGTCAGTTATAATCTTTGCATTGGTGTAGTGGACATTAGATGATGTCTCAGAAGTCTGAGGAGAGAGTTCATTTGAGTCTTCCATTGTGAAAATGGCAAGTGACCATACATTACAGAATCACAGAATCATCATGGCTGGAAAGGACCTCCAGGGTCATTGAGTCCAAACTTTTCTGCTAGTGTCTAACTGCTAGATCATATTTCTAAGCGCCACATCCACTCGTTCCTTAAACACCTCCAGGGATGGTGACACCACCACCTCCCTGGGCAATCCATTCCAGTACCTAACCACCCTCTCAGTAAAGAATTTCCTTCTAATATCCAATCTAAACCTCCCCTGACACAACTTGAAGCCATTTCCCCTCGTCCTATCATCACTAATTTGAGAGAAGAGACGAACACCAGCCTTGCTACAACCTCCTTATATCCTCCATTATATCAGGGGACATTTCACCTGAAAAAGCAAACAAGCAAATAGTGCCAGCCTGCTACATGCAGAAATGCTGCAAAAACACTTTGAAATTTTAACTTAGTCTGGCCTGGGCATAAAGCAGGAGCATGACTCAGCTGCTGATGAAACAGAGTCCATATCTGAAGAGGAAGCAGCCATGGGTAAGTCTCAGTTGACAAGAGCTGAGGCTGGTGAAACAAAGATGAAGCCAAGGTACTGCCGCCTGTGCAAGGGTGCTGGAGGAACTGAGAGCACAGTTCCCTATGCGGAGTGTTTCAGGGAGCTTACAGTGTATTTGGATGAGCTATCTATGTGAGGACCTAGTACTATTGGTTCTCATTCTGAAGAAAGACAAATCCTCAGCTTATGCAGGTACAACTGTAAAATGGTAACTAAGAAATTGTTGATTACATTTTCAAGATAAATGTCTTTTCTCTTCAGGAGGTGAAACCTCTCTGTCTCCATGTGAGAACACCAGACAAGGCCTTCTGCTATGGCTTCCCATCAAACAAGAGTCTGGTTTTGGATAAGGACAGCCTGCAAGGGCAAAGCATTTTTTGATTCAAACACTGCTGTGCTGTGTGCATCTCTTGCTACGCCTTCAGCTTGGGGTGTGATCTTAACCAATTTGATTTAGACCAGTAAATGTAAATATTGCTTCCACAGATGCTAATACCTTTTTGTAGCAGCAGTGTAAGAGAACCCAGCATGAATTTGACCCTCTTAGTTGGTGAGCCAGCAAACAACCTGAACAGACAATGTAGACAAGTATTAACCAATAAAAGCTGTGATCAGTGACAGGAACACACTTTGTGGGGTGGGACACTTCTGCAAGAAGCTCTATAAAGACTACTGCTAAAGATGCCTTTCAAGCCAACGTCATATCCACTGGAAAAGGCAAGCTGAGCACTGGGATCTATCACTTCAAGGGAAAAAATGCAAAGTGAGAAGCACTGCTTTGCATCTCATCAAGAATTTTATGTTGTATTCAGATCACTCTCTTTGGGTCTGTGCAGAAGCAATGTGAGTACCTTTGGAGGAGGTGCAATGTGTGAGAAATTCAGAAGCAATACTTTCAAAAAGGGGCTAACATGGTTGTGCAGAAAGCAGTATTGGGCAACCAGGGTTATGTTCTGTGAACCCTTTAAGCCTGCAAGAACAAGAAGGCTGCAAGTTGGTGCTTTATGCTGTAAAGCATAAAAACACTCTTCTGAAAGTGATGTGACTGTAAACAAGAGCCCAAAGTTAGTAGGCACATTGTAAAGGTCACCAGACCATATAGCATGACGCAGAAAGAACATTTCCAGGAGAGGTGAGGATGGGACCTGGAATTGTGCTGAAATTACTGTGTGCGGGTATATGGCCTTTTCCTGTGTTGTGTGCCTCTGGCATGCCTGTGAGACAATGAGAGGGTGAAAATGTGAAGGAACCAATTCCCATCTTCACTGAGGATGTCTCCCTTGGCTTTGGAAGCATAATTGCTATTTATTTGCTCCCTGAGGATAGTTTTTTACTTTCAGAAGGTGGACAAATGATAATCTTTTAAGTCAGAAACTGCATCTATAACCTTTCTTTTGGCGTTTGTTTCTTGCCATAAAAGCATAGGAAGTGTAAGTAATTACCTGGTTTACATCCTTAAAACGTTTATTAATATATAAATGTGTAGCAGAAGAAAATACCGTGAAAAAGTATTAATCTATTTAATTTTTTTCATCATCAACAACAGCTTTCATGTCACTCTTAGATGAACTTCACAACTATTATTTCTTAAACCCACAATTCTAAAAGGGGAGAAAAACTGGGGGAGAAGTTTTCCTGATGTGGTTGGGGCTGTTGTTTAACCAGTCACCTCTCTTCATAGGTGTGCTTGATCAAGAACATTTTATTTTCATTCATTACAAAAGTATTTTACTCCCCCTTGTTTTAACTTAATGATTAATTTTTGAAGTCCAAGGAGCAGCAGCTATGTTCCCAGTGTAACTCCTGCACAGAAATAAAATCCAGCATGCAGTTATGATTACAGACTGTGACCTGTATCAGTGCTTCCTTGTTTTGTCAGTGAGGCTGTCTGCTGCTCTTCTTTCTTCCTTCTCATATTCCTTTCCCCCTAACTGAGGCCCCCATTCTCTCCCACCTCTCTGCAGCTGCCTCTTCCCATAATACTACTCGTTCACCCTTAATGCGTTAGCTCTTGTTGAAGTATATCCAGGAATAGCTTCCAGATGCTGTCATAGATGTCCATCCCATTATTTCTGTTGATAGGATTTCACTTAAACATAGCTCCACCAAGAACAGCAGTAGCCTATGCCTGCTCTACATCTGCTCATCTAATTCATCTCTACAATCTCTTGGCCAGCAACATAGTTTAAAAAAAATATAGCTTTTTCCCCACTCATGGAAGTGAATGGATAAGTTTCTGGACATCCAGTCTGCATGGTTCTTAGCAAGGTTAGTTTCTAAAAGTGGCATGCCCATTCCAACGTGTTCTTCATATCAGAACTCTTGGGGTTCTCAGGAGGTAGCTGTTTACTCGTCCAAGAGGATTGGATAGGGGTGTGAGTAGGGTAAGAGAGAGTCTTCAGGTCAAGCATTAGTAGATGTCCAGTCCAAAAATGTATTTAGGCATACAGTTTATTTCTTTGTTCTTGTAACCCTCGCTGCATCAGCTGTGTCAAAGTCTGACTCCTTGCCATTATTGTAGCCTAATTGTCAGGACACCAAAGACAGTGGGATTCAAAGGAGGGAGGATGGAGAAACCTTCCAACTTGGTCTGGATAAAGAGCCAGAGAAAATGGAACAAGGTGTGTCGGATGAGTGAAGGACAGATGCAGATCACAGATTGCTGAAAAGAAACATCTGTGAGCTGAGGGTGAAGAGCTGTGCTAGCTGTGTTGACACGACCAGGAGATCCAATCTGCATGGGTCACAATTTGTTTGGTCATAAAGCATAGACAGAAAAATAATCAACTGCAGAAAAAGCTGGGACTGTCAAGAAGCAGAGAAGATCTAAGTCTGTAAGAGTTAAAGCATGGGCAGCACAGTAAGTGAGGAGACAGGGCTAGGGAGGAGATGCGGGGTAAAGGGGACCTGGGGATATGCAGTTGTTGAAGAGGAAGTGCCTAATCCCACCTGAAGTGCTGATGGGGATGGATTAGTCTCCCAGAACCAAAAAGCCTGAATGCAGTTTGAACACTGTCTAGGGCTTTCAGCTGAGAGACGACACAGTTTCTGTGAGTGAACCATGCTATGCACAAGAAAGGTTGATGTTTGCAGCCAGACCATGGCTTTTGAGCTTCACTTTAATGAGTGGGAGCTGGACGTTTCAGCAATGGCTTCTGTAAGTAGGAAGAAGTCCTTCTCCCTGGTTTATGCTCATCCTGACTTGGATCCCCAAGTGCTTTGGGTGCAATCACATGCTGTTATGTTGTGCTGTCATCCCGTAGCACAGCAGTGTTGCTACCCAGCCTAATCAGGCACTTGGCCATTTCTGGGTGGTAGCTTTTCTCCTCGTGGAGGTTCAAGAGTAATGTGGAGTTTCTAAGGAATTTTTTCCCCAGCCTTCTGCAGACCTCGCTACACTGTGGACCAGTGGTTTATGGTCTTGCTTATCAGTAAAAAAATCACTGAAGAGTGTATCATGAGTAGAGGAGGGCCCTGAATTGCAGCCGTAGTCCTGCTATCACTCATTTCACTTTTTCTTCTCACCTTGCTATGCAAGCTGCCTTGATTTGGCAGCTCTGTCTCCATAGGCCAATACCGGCTTAATCCAACGAAGAACTGGCCTTTCTTATGGTAAATGCTTGTCAGCACTTTTTGATGTAGATGCCCCAGCATATGGCTAAAGATTCCTTGTATGACAGATGATTAGTCATTCTCTGTGATGAATGGATACTTTCCTGTCCTTCTGCACTCCAAGGGTTTTTGTACTTCCCCAGCTCTTGTTTAAATTTAATAGATAGTTCTGCCTCTAGATGTTCAAGGTACTCCGAGTCTAGTTTTGAGCATGGTAGAACGTGCAGTATCAGTGGGATTTTGTGGTCTGAGTTGACTTATGGCTATATTGTGCAGTAACTTTGCAGTGGTTTTTATTTGCTCTATCTCAGTTCACACTCATTCTCCTTTTATACCATGAGAAAATACCATTACTGGAAATTCCTGTTTTATTTCTTTTTCACCATTAATTGTTGTATACACACACACATGTAAACTTACACATGTCTTTATCCTCTCAGCTCTTAGTGAGTAATTTCTGTTGCTTTCTCATTTTCTTTCCAGGCTCCTTTCATAAGCAGCTTGTTGTTTTTTGTTCAGGTGTCTTGAGAAGGTTGTCTGGGATGGGACACAGGTCTGGCATTGGACACATCATTTACTTCCCTCCAGTACTGGCTAAAGCCCCTGTTTGGATCTGGAGGATTTACAGTCTCCCACGGGGAATGAATGCATGTGTTACATCTTCTCTTGAAGTAACATCTACAGATCGGTTGATGTTTTTGGCAGGTAGAGAATGATCCAGAAGACCCAGCAGATCTCCAGTGCCTGTCACTGCTCCTGGTGAGGGTTTGGCTGCTGTCAGTGCAGCTGGACCAGAACTAGTGAGTGAATAGTGCCCATGGGATATTGGGGCAGTTTGCTCTTACCATTAGTTGGAAGCTGTGCCTGCCTGTGGAATGCAAAACACGGGGAGATGTCAGTGAGTCTTTCAGTGCCACATGTTCCTCACAGGCTGGGGACTGCTGGAGGCAGTTCATTGTAGCTGAGGTTGAACTGTCCTTTTAAAAGCAGCCTTCTGTATGCCTGACTCTCCTCATAGGCAATCTCTGCTGAAAACCCCCGAGGCTCTGCTGAGCTTGATGGACAATTCCTTTTCTTTCTTCCCCTTTGTGCTCTTTCACAAAGAGAAACTGCCGCTCTTCCAGGGAGAGGGAGGGAGGAAGACAGGGAGGGACTGAGTGGATGATTTTTTTGCTTGGCCTAGGATGTCTGCACCTCCTCACTTCCAGCCCCATCCTACCACCAGGCTGGATTGCTGTTGGTATGGCAACGCATCCCTGCACTAACCAAACCGTGAAAGGTGAGGGAAAATAATTATTCATCTCCATTTAACTAATGGAAAACAGAGTCCCAGAGGTTAAGGTTTCTTAAAGGAATGTAGATGTGGATGTGTCCTAGTAGTGTTTCGTTTAAGGTATACAAATATCTGGATCCCCCTAGAACCAAGGTATGGCCAGCACTGTTCTGAATCTTTAGGTGGCTTTGACAGATGTATCTCACAAAAAATTAAGCCTGGGATTTCAAGAATCACTTGACATTGTTCTTACTTTGCAGTCAGTAGAGGGACAGATGAGCTGGTCAAGGTCACAGGAGCTGCCAATGCAGAGATGGAACTGAGCCACACCTTTGCAATTTGAGTTGACTATCTTCTGATGCTTTCCTCTCTGATATTTGTTTTACAAACAAAATAAAACCCAGTTTCTCAGCCTGGGAAAACACTCTTTGTTCTTGGGTTATCAGTTAGGGTCCTTTGAAAGATCAGCAGCACACAGGAAAAAACCTGCAAGTTAATTGAAATTGCCTATATTTGCAATGCCAACTATGGAAATGTAGAAGCCAATGGAGGACATCATGCCTGTTCTGAGCGTTGTCGGTCTCCACGTCTAATGGTTTAGCTATGTTTGTGTGCTTCGAAAAAGTGTTTCATATTCAGGAGCCTGTGCCTTGACCTGAACTTAGCAGAGGGGCATCTTAAGGCATTGTCACATCTTGGGAATGTGGCCTGGCTTTGCATCATTTATAGAGTATGCGTTATTCTGGGCTAATGCGAAAGTAAGCCTTTGATCTCATTCCATTGCACGAAGTGAAATAGATGTAACTGCTGAATTTCTTACTCTTTTATCATTCCTTAGTCAATAATGCTACAGCTTACCATCCCTCCATCCCCCTCCTCCTTTGTGCACCTTCTGGGGCAGCACTTCTTTCCTTCTGGTTCTCAGTCCTGCTCCACTCTCTATGCTTTTAAGACAGGCTTTGTACAGGAAAGAGGAAAATACATTTCATAATGCAACCATGTCCTGCTCAGCACTTTCAGTTATCGTATTTATACATTGCAGTACAGCTTTCTCTGACCCAGTGATTATCATTTCCGAGAGCTATCATCATTTGAAGCTACCTCTGAATTGTGCTTCAGTAGATGGTACAACTCTGTCACTACAATGTGAACGCTTGAAAGGAAGGGGATGGGGCAAGCTGCACATACACACAAACAAGATTGTTGCCCCATCAGCCCTGAAACATCTGACTTGCATTGTTTCTCAGCGTGTTGAACTTCAGCGTGTGTTGTTGAGTACTGTCAGACTGTTAACCACTGGGGAAATCAAGGTGGTTGTTTTCCTTGTTTTTTGTCTTGTCTATCCAGCTGATTTTTTTTGAATTTGTTTTTCTGCATAACAACTGAGCTGATTAATTCCAAGATAGAATACCAAATAAGTAAGAGTCATTCATTATATGCAGTATTCTAATAGATTTCAGTGTCATCTAAACTTGGATTGAATACTAACCCATTGATTGCTATTCAGTTGTTTAAGCAGCTGTGCTACTAAGCTCAGCAATTGCACTGTGTCATCCTTCTCTATCTTCATTTTGTTTCTACCTCACTTTCTCCACTCTTGAAATGGCTAGCCCCTTCTCTATACATTTTCCTTCAGTGCATTGTGTCCTTTGTGACTGGCTACCAAGAATGCAATGGAAATTGTAGACAGCCAGCTAAAGTCATGAAAGGTGTGTTGTCCTTGCATGTTTGGGTGAAATTCCTAGGAGTGTTTCACCGGGTAGAAGAGGTTGTCATCATTTTTGTTGAGATGGTAATGAAGAGGTGTGGTTTACTGCTTCAGTTGTTTCAAAGGTGTCATTTAAACCTAGGGGATTGTGGTACTGTTAAACAGAACCGGACAAAACCTAAGAAAATAGTCCGTGCACACCTGTATCTGTGGTCAGGAGCATTAAAAAGCCAGTTAGATTAGTTGCAAAACCTTGCACTTTTCTTATGCATATGTATGAATAGTTACTATTTGAATGTGTTTGTGCTGCTTTATACATGTTCATATACACATTGAAGGACTTTTACAGGTACCTTAACTGGTTTTTCTTACATAGTGAATAAGCTTCATTTACTTTCAAAATTAAATATACACTTAAAGGATCTGATGGAAAGTGTGGTTATTTTAGTTCTCTAAGCCGGAGCTAGATACCTATGTTCAAGATACTAGGTTTGCAAGTTCTGGCTTTAACAACTAGTGGTGATCCATCCTGATTGATTTTGTGCAAAGCACTGGGTAAAGCCCTACATCATTTATTTGTTGCTGCTTACGCTTGCAGCCTTTTAATAATTCTTCCTTCCATTTACAGTGTGGACAAGATTATTAGACGTGGCTGCCTGAAGTTGGGAACTAGATCTGATATAGCCAATATGAGAGGAATCCTCTTTAAAAAAAGCAAACCCTGAAAACTTAGTAGCAGGCTTGTTATTACACATTGACATTCCGATTGTACCGAGTTTATGAATTCTGTTGATGCTTCTGCAAAGAGCCAAAGTGGCGCTTGCATTGTGGTGGTGGGAAAAAGAATTCAGATCCCTTTCATATCCACTACTTGGATGCCAAAAATGTTTAGTGCGAATGGCCATTCTTGCTTTGACATGTTGTGGAGGGTAAATAGCTACAGGGAGAATTAGAGGAGAAGGGAAAAATAGGCAGCTGGCTTATGGGTTAGCAGTGAAATTCCTGCTAGAAAAGAATTCCTTTCTTCTTTCTGTGTTGAAAACCAAGGATGATAAAGCTGAAGCTCTACATCATAAATTCCCATTTGGAAATTCAGTTTTGAGGACCTACATCCAGCGTCCTTATCGTTTTGAAGTTAAAGTCACAATCAGTAATGAAATCTGCTTGCTTTTCACACACTGAAATTAGCTTTGATTATTTGCCTGAAACATATGTTTAAGAGGCAACATGCACATACTGAACACTGACCCTATCAAGGCAATAAATACCATTGAAGTAGTTTTCTGAAGCTGCCTACAGCATTAGTTTATTTTTAATATGGTCCCTCTGAAGGAGTGGTGTAGGAAATACCTATGGGAGCTATTTCAATTGTGTGTCTGGCGTGAAGTTCTTACCTTGCCCTACTGAAGAAGGAAGTAAGAGGGGATGCTAATGTCCCTTTGTTGTTGTGAAAGATTATGTTTAATTCATTGGATTTAATTAATTTCTAAGGAAAATTGTATTCTGTTTGGGCAAGAAAAATGCTTCTTTGATACTTAGCATGATTTGAAACAAGGGATGAGGGAGACAGAGATGCTTCTGTAACTGAGAGTGAGGTTTAGGCTATGACAGTTTTCCTGATTCTTTATGCTAGCCATTATAGCCATTTTGTTTTCTGTTATTTGTCCTGAAGTATTATCTATAAAATACTCCAACTCTGAAGTTTCTTTTCATGGAATGTGGAGGCTATGGACATGCATCAAATCACTATTTCCAAAGTGATTCCATTTGCTTGGGCAAAAACCCCGTTCCCTAACGCAGGTGAGGGCCCACACCATGTAGATATCAGGGGATTATGGAGGGCTCCAGAGGAGTCTGATGGCAGTGCCTGTGGGCTGGTAAGACCAAGGGTTGGTTTCATATTCTGGTACCACCCTTCTTCTTATTTTAACACCTTAAAATTCCTAGTCCTTCCCTATGTTTTGCCGTGCCAGAGCCACTGCAGACTCAAACAAAGCACTAACTGCATAAATTTTCTCTCCCTTGAATTTCAAGTGATGTGAGCGCAGTTTACATTTAACAGATTTGAACAATAGGTCTGCGGGAAGTATGAACATACTTTTTGTCACAATTAGAATGGCAACAAGGCCATATTCCTCCACCATTGCTCTTTAACACTGTGGGCGCCAGCTTTACTAGAATTATTCTGTCTGAAGCATGAATAGACCTATTTATGTATCACTTTGCTTGGCCTGGGACTATAGGAAATGTTTAATAGAATATAGGCTGCTTTTTCTTGTAAATAAATGATTAAGTTAAAAATGGCTAAAAAAGTGAGGTTTCTTTAGCCATGAAAGGTTAATTTTATGTTTGGACACATTTGTAAAGGAGCTGTTATGCACTGTGCTAAATATCATTTCATGCCATATAATGAATTTGGATCTGTCATCTTCCAGGGTTTGTACTTGTGTAGGGAAAAGAGAAGCATGCAGCATAAGTATATAATTTTAGGAATATACTTTGATTCAATTTCTTGCATTTTTACTATGACCAAGACAGAAAATACTCAGATCTCATGCTGAAGGCATGTTTTTAGAACTCACTCTTGTTTTTTTTAATGGGTCCTCAGAGAAGATGATCTCAGGCAGAAAAATGCATGCAGTCTTTCCAAATAGATAAGAATAATTATTGCATTTCTACTGTGCATTTCTGTAACACTGTAAATACTATGTAAATCACAAAGTGTAGATCGCATTGACTTGTTGACATGGTAAGTCTGGCTACCAGTGTGGTGCAACAGCAGTCTGACACAGGAATTTGGTTGCAAGTTAATGAAAAGCCGTCTTGTTTTCCTTCCTATAAATGAGGCAGATGCTCCTGAGTATCAGGAGTCCGGGAAGCTGAAGTGAATCTTGCCTCATAAGTGGTTTTCAGGAATCTGAGGCTAGGATGTGAGCTGCCAGTCCATGCAGCAGAGCCTTCCCCAGCTGAATCTGATGTGACCATTGTGAGACCAGTGGAATTCTTGAGATCAGTGGTGAAGTCACTTAGATGCTTGTCAATAGGAGACACAAGCCTGCCAGTTTGATTCAGTAAATAATTATGGTTACAGTATCACAGTATCACAGTATTACCAAGG
>VXBP01004795.1:29296-42424 GCA_013400115.1 Rhinopomastus cyanomelas | reverse complement strand
TCCTTCCATGACCTATAGGCTTTCTTCTTCCTCTTCAGTTTGCTCAGCAGCTCCTTATTTAACTAGCAGTTCTTCTGGCTCCCTTCCTTCACTTCTTTCCTCTTGGGATGCTCTTGTCAAGTGATCTTTGAATGTTAACAAGCTGTCTTGGGAGCATTTACCTGCCAGTACCCTGTCCCATGAGATTTCCCCTAGCAATTCCTTGAAAAGGCCACTATTTCAACCAGACCTGCCTTGTTGGTGGGTACAAGAACCAGCAGTGCTCCTCTTCTAGTTGGCTTCTCCATCATTTGCATCAGGAGATTGTCATCAATGCACTGGAAGAACCTCCTGGATTGTGGCTGACTGGCTGAATAGGTTTTCCAGTAAATATCAGGGTAGTTGGATATTCTTTACCTTATTCAAAGAGTATGTCTTGGCTTATTTTTCCATTATAATTTTCAAGGATCTGGTCCATTTACATTACTGCTGACTGGAAATTAATTTCTGACTTTACTGATGGAAATAAACTGAGATGCAGTGGCTTATTAACAATAAGGTTTGCATTAGTGGCTTTATTCTAAAATGAAAAATACTGCTTTGTTATGAAGACAAACGTGATAACTCCACTATAATGTAGAGTGGAGACTAGTGAAATCTCTGTAGATGACCATCAGGGGAAGTAATCTGAGGCTGTAATGAACCCTGAAATGCTATCTAGCTTGTGATGTGCAGTGAATTTGGGGCACTGAAAAAAAGTATCTAAGCCTCCACAAAGCTTCAGGTACTAGATGATGCCTTACTACTAGACCGTTAGACTATGCTTCATTCTTTCTGGCCACTTACTGTCTATCTGGTTGTAACATTTATTGTTAAATAAATAGTCAGACCTGGTCAGATCACACCTTGGATACAGCGTTCAATTTTAGTCCCTGCTATACAAAAAAGATGTGGACAGGTTGAAGAATGTCTTGAGAATTTTTCACTGTGAGTGTAATTAAACTTTGGAATAGTCTTCTGTGGGAAGTGGCGGATTCTGCAATTATAAAACGTTTTAAGGCTCAGCTTGGCAGCGTGCTCTGGCCATCTCTTTTAAACTGTATTCCTGTAATTTAATGTGTCGGACGTGATCATCGTTGTGGTTCCTTCCAACCTCATCTACAGTGATACAGTGTGATACTGTGAATAACAATAAAGTTCATTAAGAATAATTTAGCATTTTTTTTCTCCTCTCAGTAATCATAACAAAGCCTCATATTCTGAAGCACAATACAAAAAGCTGTTTTGATTTTAACTTTACCCGATGCCTGAAATGGATCACAGCATTAGTAAAAACTTTTGGTTACAGGCTTTGATTAGAAGATTTTCAGACCTGATTAAATGGAAAAAGAATTCTTTTTCCTGAAATTCCACGAGTGAGGCTGAGAAGGACTAAAATGTTTCCTACCTTATACAAAGAAAATATTTGATAAGTAGCAAAATTAAATTAGGCCTAAGGAGGAATGATTTGGTTGTTTATGGGGTGTGTGTGTGTTTATATTGGTTGGTTTTGTGGTTTTTGGGTGTATTTTTCTGAGAAGCCACCCTTCAGAAATACAACAATAGTAGACTGATTTCTTCAAAGTTGAAGTAATCCATTTGAACAGTGTCTTGCTAAATAATCTTGATTGTACAGGTAATACTGTGTTTCCCCAAAAGAAGACATAAGTTACTGGACTGCATCAACAATGCCTTCACAGAAAGCAGATGATCAGTTAAATAAGGAACAAAAAGAAATTGGTATAGCTCAAAATGCTGAAAAATATATAAGCAAACAGTTCTGATTAACATCCACTTCACAACTTAAATGAAAACTCTTCTGAAAAGCAGGTGATACAGAGGCATGAAAGAGATGCCATGTATTTATGGAGGTGTGTAAGTATATGTAGCACTTATGTGATAAACTGTTCAATTGTAGGATAAGCAATCTCCATAATTTATCTGCATAATTTATGCAGTTTTAATTAATTTTTTAATGCTGATCATTTATCTATCTTGCCTGTATTTGTTCACATAGTTGCAAGCTAAAGCTGAAAGATGACTTCAGATAATGTTATTGTCTGCGTGGTGAAATACAGCTACTCGTCACAGGACAAAATGGATTTATTTACTCTGTAAGCATGCCTACTTGGTCTTTGGAGGTTTTCATTTCAGTATTGTTTATACACCTAATGATAAAGACAGATATCTGGTGGGATTTTATTTGGCTTTGAGCTACCACAATGAAAGGATTTAGGTATCTGAACACTACTACAAATTCCAAAGTCCTTATCTGTCCTTACCTGTATATTTAGAAGCATTTTTTAAAGTTGCAAAAGTATCTTCTAGTGATAGAACGAGGGGCAATGGGTGTAACATGGAACATAGGAGATTCCACATCAATATGAGAAGGAACTTCTTCACAGTGAGGGTGACAGAGCACCGGAACCCTCAGGGAACCCTCAGCTGGCCAGGGGAGTTGTGGAGTCTACTTCACTGGACACAGGTTTAAGACACACCTGGATGTGTTCCTGTGTGACTTGGTCTAGGTGATCTTGCTGTTGTGAGGGGATTGGAGTAGACGATCTTTCGAGATCTCTAATGATTCTATGGTTCATAAAACTACTTTACTTGATAGGAAAGAAGTAAAATAGTATCAGCAAGAGAGGTGGGATTAAAACAATCAGGTGGTGTTATCTGAAATTAAGTGGTATATTTTCTATGTCTTTAGAGATGCACAGGTGCAATCTTTCCATTTCTTTGCTGAAATACCCTGTTTATATCATAGAATACATATGTCTTTCTTCTGTACTAAAGCCTCACATGACAGAGGAATGGAAGCTGAACTAACATTGGAATACTAACACTGATGTATACGTGTATTTCCAGGTTTTTGGAACTTGTCATGAGCATCAGCTGATTTAAACCAGTTGATTATCTTTCTTAGTTCTAAGTGTGTTATATTTACGTGATTTTGGTGATTTTACATCAGGCAACATATACTGAATAATAGAAGTTTTTCAACTAATGTTGTTGATTTCTTGAAACTTACGAGACAGAAACAATTATCCTCACTCTCAAATAAAGGGATTACCAAAAGAGATTAGTCTGAGAAAGTTTAAGTTTAGAGAATTAATTTTCCCTCTTTTGTGTTTGTAACTCAAAATTCTTTGGGTATTTTAAGTATTGCTGTTCATTGTAATGAAAAGATCATCACAAGGGAAATGCTTTTCTTATCGTCTGAAACACAGAGGTTGTTTACAGTCGACATCTTTTCTATGATTTAATATTTTCCTTCTGTTTATTTCAAAAGCCAATTTAACATTTAATTAGGTAGAACAATATACCATCAGTCTTATAGGTAATTACAAATGCTAGTGACAGCACAGATCACACAAAGGCTAAAAATGCAATGGAGAATGTAACAAAAAATGAAATAGCCAATTTTTAAATAAAATTTTATTCATGAATGGAATGGAATAAAATGAACTGTATCAGTTGGAAGAGATGATCAGTGATCATCTAGTCCAGTAGCCTTTCCAATTCAGGACTACATTAGTTAAAGCATGTTGTTAAAGTCATTGTCCGAACGTTTCTTGAATTCTTGAGGTGACATTATAGAAGGATGTCAAATTAGTTAAACAGGACTTTGCCTTTGTGAAACCATGGTGACTATGCCTGGTGACTGTATTGTTCTTTAACTTTCAGCTGTAACCAGTATGATCTTCTCCATTGTTTTTCCAGGAACTACAGCTAAACTAATGGCTCTCTAGTTGTCTAAGTCTTCTTTCATAACTCTTTTGTAAATCTGAATAAGATTGGCTAGATTTCAGACAGAAAGGAGCTTCTCAAAATCTGAAGACTTTACTGAAGTCTTCAAAATCTGAAGACGGGTCTTGCCATTTCATCTGCTAAATAAGGTCCCATGGACTTGTAAACATTCAGCTGATACTGGTGCTCCCTTACAATATCTGTGTCCACAAATGAGAAGTTATTGACCCCATGCTCATGATCAGGGTAGTGCAAAGTCTGTTGTTATTATTAAAGATTAAGGCAAAAGAGCATTGACTATTTTGTCCGTTTATTCTTTCCTGTTAGTCAGGTGCTGTTAGCCAAGGTAATCTTTTGCCCCACTTACTTAACTTACAGTACACTGAAATTTCTGCTTCTGCTTCTGAAAGGTGGTTCTTAAAGGCTGACTAGCAACATGGACTTCTAACTCTCAAAAGCAGATTCCCAGGTTAATCTGCTAAACAGGTACCTGGACACCTTAAGGTATCCAAACAGCCATCTCTGACTGTCTCACTGAACAGCTATGGCAACGTTACCTCCTGGAAACATGAAGAATTAACAAGACTCATTCATTACAGCAGTATGGTATGCTCAGCTGATATCTGGGTAGCTGAAATCTTTGATAAGGACAAGGATTAGATCCAGAAATTTCTTCTAATTGCCTATAGAATAACTCATTAATGCTTATGTCCTGTCTGGGCAATCTGTCGTAGACATTCAGTACAGCTTCTTATTTTTTCCATCTCCCCCTTGAAACCCTTGGTGCTGTGAACCGCATCACCACTAAATGTGAGGGCTGTGTAACCAAACCTCTTACTGTACAACACCTGCACCCTTCCTGACTCTCCTGAACAGCCTATATTTTTCCAACCCTGAACTCCAACTATGATACTCATCCCACCAACTATCACTAGTACCAATGATTTGGCAGCTGTGGGAGCTGACCAACACTTCCAGTTCATCTTTTTTCTCATACTGTAGCATCATGCCAGATAAACTCCTGAATTCCCCATAGTCCCAAAAGCAGTGTAAATGCTACCCACCAGCTTTGCCACCCTCAGGTGACAACATGCCAAATCTTGACTTAACCGCTGTAATCCTATTGATACCTTCATGGCCACTGAATCTAATTTAAAGATCTTTTGATTATCCTTGTTAGCTAATGCAAATTTTCTCCATTGAACAGATGGATTGTCTCAGACCATAAGACAGCTTATATATAACCTCACTAAATAGTTGTGTAGTTCATGTTGTGCAATGTGATGCAAAGGAAGTTATAGCAATGATGACACAGTTACGTCTGTCAGATGGGACCAAGAGGATATTTCCTATATTCTCTTTCTTTTGGAAAATACCTTGAATATCTTTTTAAATACATGTAATTGAACAGCTAGTAATACATAGTACTGACATATTATTCATTACTATTAAAAGGACGTTTTTTTCAGCAAGCTCATTGAAAGATAAAAATGTCTCAGATGTTTGTTTAATAAAGAAAAAAAATCCTGAAATCTTAGTAATTTAGAAGGTGGTATTCTCCAGAATACACATAAAATAAATAGTAGTCAGTTTTTCCTCTCCTTCATTCCCCTTCCCTCCCCTGTCGTCCTCTCCTCTCCCTTACCTGAAGTATCACATTAAGTAAAATATTGACTTAAAGTAAGTAAAACATTTTTCAAATGTAAAGGGAGTAGATCATATTCAAATGGACAGTTTGCACGTCCTTCTCATTTTTTTTTATTTATCAGCAATAGGCCAGGAAAACTGGCTATTGCACTTTATAAGAAGCACTTTCTCTGCTTCTTATAAAGCAAAAATCCATAACTAACCAAAGCACACACTATAGCTTCTGTAATCTGAAGATTATTATGGTTGTTAGCCAAAGACTAGGGAAGCCAAAATCCCAGTTTAAGGACATGCATATATGAACATATGAAAATTATGTCAAAAATAATGATGATGAGAAAGCAGTCCATGAGAAAAAATATAGAACAGGTAAGAAAATTTAACAAATGTAAGCAGGGATAGCTAAACATTCTCTGCATAAATAAGGAAAGAGGAAGAAAAGAGATAAGAGTGGTCTTGTGGAAAGGAGGCAAGGCTGTCTGTAATACACATCTGTGTAAGGCAGATGTGAAGCCGTTTTTGAAAGGCTTCAAAGCCTGAATGGTGTTACCCTGCTATAAAATTTTTAAACCTTATTACTATGAGATGCTTCTTCCTCTCTTCTAGTATTTTGTCAAGACAGATGAATCATGGTGCACTTACTCCAGCTAAAATAAACCTTGAGTTTTTGAGCTTGAGTACTTTCAAATTTTTTTCCCTTCCTTAGACTGTCAAATGGGAAGATTTATGCTTACCCAGATTAATGTGCAACCAAACATTTGTAGCTGAAAGTTGTGCAGTCAAACATTCATAGCTGAATACTTGTCATTTTGAAGAATTTGCAAATAGCAGGCACGGCAAATGTATCTTATTAACGTTTCAGGCTAATGGTTTTGGTTCTGCTTTTGATTTTTAAATGAGCTGGATATAGTTGCATGGTAGACCATTTGTACAAGTGTTTAAATGGTCAAACAGGATGAAACTGTAAATTTTCTCTCTGATGTGAACACAAGATAATAGGATGTTCAAGGTTCCTGTTGTTAGTGCCTGAATAAATGAGAGCAATGTATTTGGAAAAATAAGTAAAGCATGATAATGGTGACAACTTAATAACTGAAAATAAGGTAAAACAGTAATTTTCCATTTTGACTGAAAAAAAGATAAACCAAGAAGAGATTAGCCACAAAATGAAGAATATATTTCACTTGACTTTCATCTACACTGTTCCTGAATGGTGTGTACAAAGGTTTTCTTCCAACTGGTTTTTTAGGATAACACCAAGCTTATTGCTCTTTCTTCACGAAACATAAAAAAAATAATGATGCTTATGGTCTGTCAGCCCTGGGAGTCTGAAATATTGAATGAAATGGAAAGGAATGGAATGGAATGGAATGGAAAAGAAGCAGACTAGAATAGAGTAGAATAGAGTAGAGTAGAGTGGAGTGGAGTGGAGGAGTGGAGTGGAGTGGAGTGGAGTGGAGTGGAGTGGAGCTGAGCGGAGTGGAGGAACAGAATAGAAATGGAAATGGAAATGGAATGGAATGGAATGGAATGGAATGGAATGGAATGGAAGAGATAATTGGAAGTGAGTTGCAACAATTATCTTCTCCAGCTGGCTGAGCAACTCAGGACTGACAAACCACTGTGACCTTCAGCACCAGCAGAGAACATGGTGAAGTTTTAGACATGTCCTGGAGAAGCAGAGTTCTTCTGGCAGGTGTGTGGACTGCTGCAGCATGAGTGCTGCAAGGACATGGGCACCCAGCAATTTGTCACCAGAATATGGAAAATACATTAGTTGTGTCTTTTCCATTATGGTTGTATACTAATTAGTGTTTACCTTGGTCAAGGATTATACAGAGCTAAGCTGAAGGACAGTGTATCACTGCTGTTTCAGCTGTGCAATGCTAGACTGAGTCATTGCATTCCCACTCCTCTAAGCAGGAAATCAACCCTGAAACAAAGTGTGTGTAGCATCATTGCAGCTAGTCAGGTGTGATAGTAGATCAGAGGACTGTGATTTTCTTCCAGGAGAGAAGCAAATGCTGGTATCAATATGAAAGACAGGGTGGTTCTAAAATCAATTTTTCAGAGATTAAAAGAGATTGTCAGCAAGAACACTGGCTTTTTAGCATGGTAGGGCTTTAACACAGACTCCTACACATGAATTCAGAAGGAGGATCCGCCTCACTTGTGCTGTAATACACAGGAGGAAATTATCTAGAACTAATTTTACTGTGAAGGTTATCAGAGCAGATATTTATATATCTAATGTCCCAGCAAACTTATTAATCATGCAGGCAGTGTGAGCTATTTTTGAATTGAAAAAGAATGCAGGGTAACTATGTTATTACCACAGTGTTATTTTTTCAAGCCGCATGCATTATTTAAAGCTAGGTTGCATGTAAATAGCTAAGCATAAAAAGTTTATGACAAAAAAAACTCAAGGATTTGTCAAACCTTTAAATGAAATAAATCCTTCTTGGTCAAAATGCGCCCATGCGAATTAGTCATTTGGTATTTAATTAACATAGTAATCAATTTAAAGGCTCCAGACATTTGAGATTTTATTTATCCATTTATTTCCAACTGCCCATCTGGTGTGCATACCAGAAATGGTAATGTCATGTGAGACAGAAAAGTAAAAAGAAAAAAAAAAGACACACTCCGTAATTTTGCTCTATAAGGTCTCCCTTCCAACAACCCTTAAGTGGAACTCAAGCCCATTGTTTAATTTTTAAAAAATATGATAAAGATTTAAAGTTTGCTTTTTTAATTTAGGACATATTCAAAGATTCTGGAGATTATTTCAGTAAAATGCACATAGCCTTTTGACTGCTTCTATCATAACATGATTTGATCTATCATGGTATGTTCTGTCAACATATCCACTTAACCTACTTAATTTTATGCAAATAACTGTAATTAATTTTGAGACTAATTTCTTCATATGAAGTGTCTATGACTCTTACATCAGGAAATGAAATTAAAGTTGGATATTGTTTTGTGATATTCTGCCCTTTTCCTCTAAAATTAGTTACCGGAACCTCAAAATGACCAAGCAAGCTGTGAATCCAGTGACTCCTACTGGCAGTCAAGATTAAGACTACATTCACAGTTGAGTGCCAGATTGTCATTATACTTAAAATCTCTTTCAAATGAAAAGAAACTCTGTGCAACAGATTTTTTATAATGTTTGGTTGTCTGTAAAAAATAAAGGAATTTAATCAAAACTCAGCTAATGAGTAGCTTCTGTTAATCAGACTTGATTGTACTCCTTGTCATTCTAGAATAGCCTAGCAAAAAGAAACATCTCTACTTTATGCCAGACCTACAATGCTAAAGTGAATGTTTATTACAAGTTTTTTTTTCCTTAAGTAACCAGAAACAATTGGAAACCTTATCTTTTTTTCAAAAAATGTTGAAATAAAAAGTAAATAATGAACTCTGAGGTTAGTTATGTTTTGTTTCTCATTGCCAATAGTGTTTTCTACATTTGTAGTGTGTGTATCTGGGATGGAGCTGACTGTCCCCACAACACATCTCACAGCACCATGTATATGGTGGTAGCTGAAGGGGTGTTTTTAGCGCACCAGTGTCTTGGATACTGCCGAGCACAGCTCACCAGAGCTATAGGTATTCTTTTTTAGTTCATAACATTCTTCCCGACTGAGGAGGGCTGAGGGATGAGCTGGGCCTGCTAACCCAAACTGACCAAATGGATATTCCATACCATACGGCATCAGCAAAAATATAAAAGCAAGGAAAAAAAAGGAAGTGTGGATGGGCATTTGTTGATGCCATTTCATCCCGTGGAGCAACAGTTAGACACTTCATGTCCTGCTTCCCTGAACTGCTTCTGCTCATGGGTATTAAAGAATAAGCTTTAATATTTTCCTTTGCTTCTGTTCATGGCTTTTTCTTTTTTCTGCTTTACTAAACCACTGTAGTCTTTATCTGCTAGCTCTCATTATATTTTTCTCTCTTCTGTCCATCAAAGAAGGGGAAGTAGTAGAGTGGCTTTGGTGGGCAACTGGTCCCCATCCCTGATATAAGCCTTAAAAATAAAAACTTTACAGGCTTTTCTAAAAAATATTGTGCTAATTATGTACATGAAGAACAAATAAAGCTCATTATTTTAAGCTGATAATGTTGGACTTAGTGGGCAGATGTGTCTTGCTGAAGTCAATAACCATGCATGGATCACAGTGAGGTTTAGTTCAACCACAGAGAGACATATCTGTTCATGCAGTGTCTGAGCTATTATGGTGAAGGTGACTCATTTATATGTGTTAAACAGTCCAGAGAGTCTGGAAATAGATAACTACTTTGATTTTGCAAGTAGGCATCCTGACTGACCCTTTATTTTGTTCCCTTCATCCACTTCCACCTTTATGTCAACACCAGGACACCTTATTGTTGGATGAATTTTGCTGAAACTTACACAGATTCTGGATATTTCTAGATGTTTTCTTACGATTTAACAAATAATAAAGTTTGTTTTTTTTCTATTTGAAACAAATAGTAAGGTACTTAGTATTATGTCATGATTTTCTTTTCTGTCTTTTAAATATCAGCTAGCTATAGCTCCTAATTAAAAGCAGGAGAGAAGAAAATTATTCCACTGGCTTCTATACCACTAAATGTATCTTTTTTGATGTCAGTTCATTAATCATATGGAAACCGAAACTGCTACTTTTAATAAAATTCACTGTCAGTGAGCTATTTAAAGAGCAATGCAGGTGGGGCTGACAAGATGTTCCGTACTGGAACAACAAGGAAGCAATATTGGGGTTTCACATTACCTTACATTTTGATTAGCTGGCAATGTGTACTTGTCTGTGCAGAAAATGCTGTGCTCTCCAACTTCTCATACCCAGATGTAAGGTCAGCAGTAATATAAGAATTATCACTTATTTCAGCTCACAAACTGTTTAAATATATTCAAAGGTAGGAGTAAGAGCTTAATGACTCTCTTTACATCATGTGAATAAGCATAATTATTGCTCACAATTTATGTGCAAACATACAGTTCATTCCTCATGTATATAATATGTGGACACTCATGGACCTGAGAGGATAGAAAGCTATGCTACATACCTTAGTGTAATTTCTCTAGTAGTCAACAGTGACAGAAGGAACACAAGAAATGGATTAGGCAGGGAAAAATAGCTCCCTCATGATATTTTGCTGTAGCTAGAGGTTTAAGGAACTTGTAAACTGGATGTGTAGTATCATGGTTTTGGAAAAGCTACAGATGGGTCATCTGTCCTTTGTGAGTTTGGCTTATGCCTTTTTGAATATATTTTATGCTTTTGGGCTGTGTGCAGTGACTACTTAAAATGATTTCATTTGTGTAAAGATGTTTTGCACAGAGACACAAGAAGAAATACATCTCCTCCCTCTTGCAGCAAGGAAATAATTAAACCACAAACCTGAGTAAAAGTGTAGTTCCCTGTCTATGTCTCAGCTATTGATCCTTGCTATAAAGGTAACAGCAAAAACATATGTAGATGTACAATACTTTTGTCTTCTAGGTATCAGAGGCATTTAGAACACAGTAACACCAGAAAATACCTAAGGTAACAAAAATTATTGATGAAGTAAAATGCTAATACCAAATTAATTCTTTGTGTCTCTCTGTTGAAATCAGTGAAGTAATGATTGATTATGAAGGCTATGATTATTAAAATACTACCTAACACAAATTAATTATTCACCAAAGGCTTTTAAACAATGATAGATAAATAACACAGTCAATGCTAATCTGACTATAGTGACATGGCAAAATTAGAACTGCATTACAGGGAATTTAATTCTACTCCTATGTGTGTTATTTAGGCACCCATTATCCTAATTTTCTGCACTAAAAAATTGTCTGTCAAACTCTGATAACAACAAATGAAACTGCTTAAACACAATGAGCAGATAGAAGAAGAGCTAGGGGCCAGGTCCTGCACCTTGCAAGAGATATGCTCTCTGCAGTGACAACAGAACAAGCAGACCCTGAGACGCTGTCATTTTATTTGCAGAAATATGCTCATGCTGTGGAAACATGACTGGTTCCTATTTCTGAGACACACAATGATACTCCCCATACCGTTGGGGGTGAAGAAAACTCGCCTGGTAGTAAGGGTCAGAAAAGAGAATTCATCACCCCTCCAGCCTGTGATCACATCAAGAAACTGACAGAAGGACTGCTGGTGACATCAACAATCTGCATAATTGTGGAAGCTAGGGAGAGTGATCACCAATTACCTCTCCTACCCTTGTAGCTGGCTATGCTCAAACATCAAGGACCTGTGGGGTTGAGGAGTACGGTGGAGGTTGGAGCATGCGAGACACTGCTGCATTCAGGACTAGTGATCTAACATCTTACCTGTCTTCTCTCTTTTTGCTTTTCTCACCTCCATTTTTTGAGGACAGCATCTAATACTGTTAGCAAACTTGACTTTTATGTGGACCTATGGTCTGCTTAATTCTATTCAAATAAATTGATGAAGCTGAGTCACTCCATTTCCCTTCTCTGACTGATCAGGACTTGACACAGTCAGAGTTAAGATGCGTCCACTTGTATGTGCCACTTTGATTAACTCTGTATTTTGTTGTCTAATTTTGGTAATGGTCAGAAGGGAAACACAGTAAGAAACTGGCAGTGTGTATTCACAAAGCACCTCTGTATTTTCAGCCATGTTTCCTCCCTCCAAACGGTGTCCTGTAATAGATATGGAATGAACAAGTAATGAAAAAAGAGGAATTTAAAAATTGCAAGTTTAGAGGAAAAAATAGAAAACACCTAGCAAAAAGATACAACTAAAAACATTTATAAATTTAGAAATGAAAGAAAAAAAGTAGAGGCATTAAAGAGAATTTTATTTTTGTTTTAGATAAAATAAATCATAGAATCATAGAATCATTACGGATAGAATCAAACATAGAATCATAGTATTATTAGATTGGAAGGGACCTCGAAAGGTCATCTAGTCCAATCCCCCTGACACAGCAGGATCACCTAGACCAAGTCACACAGGAACATATCCAGGCGGGCCTTGAACATCTCCAGTGAAGGAGACTGCACAACCCCCATGGGCAGCCTGTTCCAGTGCTCTGTCACCCTCACCGTGAAGAAGTTCCTTCTCAGGTTGATGTAGAACCTCCTGTGTTTCAGCTTGCGACCATTGCCCCTCGTCCTATCACTACATGACACCAAAAATAGCCCAGCTCCATCCTCCTGACACCCACCCCTCAAATATTTGTAGACATTAATGAGATCACCCCTCAGTCTCCTCTTCTCCAGGCTAAAGAGACCCAACTCCCTCAGCCTTTCTTCATAAGGGAGATGCTCCAACTCCTTCATCATCTTTGTTGCCCTACACTTGTTGCAGTTTGAGAACTGCTAGAACCTGTGCTTTCATGAGGAAGAAAAGTTCTATTGTGTTCTGCGGGACCTGCTCCCGGTTGCACAGGTCTCAGGACCCTTTCCTGGAAGCGACTATCCTGTGACCTGCCCCTGAAAGGCGGGCTGGGGGAGCCTATAAAAACCGGGACAGGGTCTTTGTTTCGCCTTTTTCTGCGGGCTGTGGCCCTGAAGGGACCACCCTGCCACCGCCCCGAGAACAGGTGGTGGGGGCGGTGAGGACAGTGGCTCAGGGGGAACCGCGGCTCTGGGGAGCAGCAGCTCCCGAAGCAGCCACGACCTGCCGCGGCCCCCCGAGCCAGCTGCGGCCCCCCCAA
>VXBP01004795.1:0-28474 GCA_013400115.1 Rhinopomastus cyanomelas | reverse complement strand
TTGATGACTTGGATGAGGGATTGGCATGCACTGTCAGCAAGTCTGCTGACGACACAAAGCTGGGTGGTGTCGCCGACACCCCTGCAGACTGTGCTGC
Organism: Rhinopomastus cyanomelas; assembly: GCA_013400115.1. Taxonomy (NCBI): domain Eukaryota; kingdom Metazoa; phylum Chordata; class Aves; order Bucerotiformes; family Rhinopomastidae; genus Rhinopomastus; species Rhinopomastus cyanomelas. The sequence continues at coordinate 28,377 of VXBP01004795.1, read as the reverse complement.
CATTCAGCGAGATCTGGACAGGCTGGAGAGCTGGGCTGAGAAAAATACAATGAGGTATAACAAGTGTAAGTGTAGAGTCTTGCATGTGGGAAAGAACAACCCCAGGTACCAGTATAAGCTGGGGACTGACTTGTTGGAGGGTAGTGTAGGAGAGAGGGATCTGGAGGTCCTGTTGGACAGCAGGATGACTATGAGCCAGCAATGTGCTCTTGTGGCCAAGAAGGCCAAAAGCATCCTGGGGTGGATTAGAAGAGGGGTGGTTATCAGATGAAGGGAGGTTCTTCTCCCCCTCTACTCTGCCCTGGTGAGACCACAGCTGGAGTATTGTGTCCAGTTCTGGGCTCCTCAGTTCAAGAGGGATGTGGAGCTTCTGGAGAGAGTTCAGCGTAGGGCAACGAAGATGATGAAGGAGTTGGAGCACCTCCCTTCTTAGTTGAGGCTGAGGAAGCTGGATCTCTTTAGCTTGGAGAAGGGGAGACTGAGGGGTGACCTCATTAATATCTACAAATATTTGAGGGGTGGGTGTCGGGAGGATGGCACTGGGCTGTTCTCAGTGTCATGCAGTGATAGGACGAGGAGCAGTGGTGGTAACCTGGAACAGAGAAGGTTCCACATCAACCTGAGAAGGAACTTCTTCCCAGTGAAGGTGACGGAGCACTGGAACAGGCTGCCCAGGGGGTTGTGGAGTCTCCCTCACTGGAGATATTCAAGACCCGACTGGATATGTTCCTGTGTGACTTGGTCTAGGTGATCCTGCTGTGTCAGGGAGATTGGACTAGATGACCTTTCGAGGTCCCTTCCAATCCGTAGTGATTCTATTCTAATATTTCTATTACGTTAAAAGTTAAAAGCTTTCTGTTTGGTGTGTAGTTGGTCTTATACAGTTTTCTTACCTTTCCAGGCACATTTTTGCCTTTGATTTTTTAAAAATTCTTTTGTGTAAAGACTTTTTTTTTCTTTCCTCAAAGCTATGTTTTATTAATTTAATTAATTCAAACATTTCTGAGTAGGTCACCTTCCTCTAAATATACACTCTCACATTAAATTCCCAGTCTGTTTGCACTGATTAGCTAGGCATTTTTTTTACATTACTGTGTACAAATAATATTCTGAATTTTATAAAGTAATGTAAAAATTTTAGAACTTTCTGTGCTATTATCCTAATGGTTTTGACTATAAGTGTTTCATCCCTTGTTATATATATCTTATACGACCTTCCAAGATATCAAAGAAATAAATTATCTTGGAAAGATGGGGACCAACATTTTAGTGGAGTCTGATGTAGGTTTCTCAGAACTGTACATCTTAGGATATTTATTTTATATTTTAGTTCACATGATAAATTGTGCAATCTATGTAAACATACCAAACTTCTTTTTTTCCCTAGTGTTAATTCCAGACTACTTAGCCTTATCTTGTAGCTTTTAACATCACTTGTCTTGAACTATTTGAAACCCATTCTGGTAACTTCCAGTGACACCAGGAAACCTCCTGTTATGAAGACAGCACCAACATCACACTTGAAAAAGCCCTGCTTTCAAACTATTTGGGAAGTTTCAGATTCTGCCTACTGCACTTCCCTTATCACTGGAAAGAACTGAAGCAGCAAACTTGCCACTGCGTACTGCTACATAGCCCAGAAAGCAGACTGAATTTCGGAACACACTTCTGAGTGTGGAGGAAGAAGGGTAGATAAGGCTGAAAAACCCTTCTTAAGAGTATCTAAAGTTATACTGGTTTAAATGGACTTTTTAAAAGCATTACTGCTCCATCTGCACTCATATACCAGGTGGTACTGACACCACTGATCATCTGGTGCCCAGTTGCTGCTTCACAACTGAATGTCGCTAAGCAGACCTTAAATGCACTAGGCAATACTGTCACCTACTTATGACAAAACCAGATTATTGTCCATTATCATCTACAGTCAATGCATCTAATCAGAGACTGTGACATTTACAGGACAGCTTAAAGCTCGTATTTAATTCCAATATTAAAATAAAAAAAGTTATTTGCAGAGACTTCCTGTGAGTTATTCACATTTCCATGTTGATTTGCCATCCTGGTCTTAGAATCATTCAACTAATACCTGCTAAGGTAAATATTTTCACCCTAATCTAGTGGCTTTAAAAGCTTTAACATTATTATGTCCTTAGTATAGGTACCAGGCATATTACATCCTTCAACATTTCTTAATACAGGAATTTAACAGTACTTGTATAGTGAGCTTAGCATAATGCTGTTAAGCTACCACATTAAAATAAAGAGTATGTCATCTTGTAAAAAACATTACCTTTGGTATTTATTTCCTTCACATGCCTTCCAACGTTCTGTCATACTTAAAGCAGTTTGTCTGCTTTATGATATACAGCTAATATGTCATCTTGGGATTCCCATAAGTTCGACTGAAATTAAACTGACTTGGGATACCTGTTCAATAGTCCAATATTTCACGTACCAGTTTGGCTAATACAACACTTAAATTGGAAATCTTTGCTTTATTTCTTAGATCATTCTGAGGTCATTTACCTATCCAATCCATGTTGGCTGAAGTATTTTCCCAGACTGTAGGATGCAGATTAGAGGACAGCTTCAAGAAGTGAGGTGCAAATGGAAGTTTCAGAGAATTGACAAAACCACACCACAGCTAATATAATTTACTGACACAAGGTACGGGTTTGGCTTTTGATTCGTCCGGTTTATTCAATTGTTTCCTTCTTGAAGGAAAACATTAGTAAATTACCATTCTCTACATACAGAAAAATTGTATCATAGAGAGTGTTTCAGGAGGAGTTACTTGTTTCCATTAGGTTCTTCTAGCACAAAACATTAAATAAACAGTAACTCACTAAAATGTCAAACAGCATTCATTATCTTACTGTATTCTGACACTCTTTAATCCTTTCCTTTCAGCAACTACAAAGACCTCATTTATTCTTTTCAAACTGTTTAAATTAAACAAGACACTTATCACATATTATTCCATGCTAGAAATAGTTAGGAAGTTATTTTCTTTCACATTGTTGAGGGAAATTAGAGTTAAGAACATGTGAGTTGTCTAAAGTCCATATAAGATAGTATGTTCTTGCACGTATACTGTTTTGTACCGTATGTCTATTACCAGAAAGAAGTGTGTAACTGCAAACATGTTTTCCAGTGGCATGTTTTTACATACCAGAAAGGCATATTTTCACCCTACAATCTTCATATAAACAAAACATCAACATACCTGTAAGCTATGTAAGTTCTAGATTTGTCCTTCAGATAGGTAAATATAAATTTTCTGCACTGAATGCTGAGAATGTTAAAACAAAATAATCCATTGCCATGACTAGGCAAGCATGATTCATGAAACGCATCTCAGAAGTTCAGAAACAAAATTTACTTTAACTGAAGTATTCACACTCTCTGTGCATTTTTTCTGATCTCATATTCTCCCCCAGCTCTACTTCCTATTTCTTCCCTACTGCTTCATAATGGGAAGAAATTTTATGTCATCTATGTAACATGTACAGAAATATTCTAAAGATGTTCACAAACAGAAATCTATTTATTTACTAAGCTCTATTTCATTTTGGATTCAGCTTGCATTGTCTCTTCCTGTTCCACTAAGCAACATGTGACACTGACAGAACCACAGAATCACAGAATCACAGAATATTAGGGACTGGAAGGGACCACAAAAGATCGTTTAGTCCAATAACCCTTCCACAGCAGGGTTAGACCTAGGTTAGCAGGGTTAGATCACCTAGACCAAGTTGCACAGGGACATATCCAGGAGGATTTTAAACATCTCCAGAGAAGGAGACTCCACAACTCCCCTAGGCAGCCTGTTCCAGTGCTGTCACCCTCACTGTGAAGATGTTCCTTCTCATATTAATTTGGTACTTCCTATGTTCCAGTTTACACACATTATGCCTTGTTCTATCATTAGATGACATTGCAAAGAGCCCGGTTCCATTCTCCTGACACCCACACTTCACATATTTTTCAACATTAATGTAGTTACTCCTCTGTCTCCTCTTCTCCAAGATAAAGACACCCAGCTCTTGCAGCGTAGCTTTCCTCATAAGGGAGGTGTTCTACTTCCTTCATAATTTTCATCGCTCCGTGCCAGACTCTCTCCAGCAGTTCTGTGTATTTCTTGAGCTGAGGGGCCCAGAACTGGATACAATACTACAGATGTGGTCTCACCAGGGCAGAGTAGAGGGGGAAAAGAACATCTCTTGATCTACTAACCAGCCCCCTTCTGATCCATCCACCCCAGAACGCTGTTGGCCTTCTTGGCTGCAAGTGCACACATGCTGGCTCATGGTCATCCTGCTGGCCAACAGGACCCTCAGGTCCCTTTCTCCTACACTGCGCTCCAACCGGTCATTCCCCAACCTACGCTAGTACCTGGGGTTGTTCTTGCCCACATGCAAGACTCTACACTTGCCCTTGTTAGAGCCCATTCCATTTCCCCCTGCCCAGCTCTCCAACCTGTCCAGGTCCTCCTGAATGGCAGCATAGCCAGCTGGAGTGTCGGCCACACCTTGCAGCTTTGTGTCATCAGCAAACTTGATGACAGCGCACTCTAATTCCTCATCCAAGTCATTCATGAATAGATTGAATAGGTCTGATCCCAGTACTGACCCTAGTGTATCCACTAGATACAGGCCACCAATATGTCTCTGTCTCATTCACCACTACTCTTTAGCTCCTATCCTGCAGTCATTTCATGATCCACCTCACTAGCCAATCATCTAGACCACTCTGCCTCAGTTTGGCTGTCAGGATGCTGTGGGAGACTTTGTTGAATGCCTTACTGAAGTCAAGATCCACCACATCCACAGCTTTCCCATCATGTATCCATCTGGTTATGCACTCATAAAAGACTATCAGGTTGGTCAAGCATGACTTTCAGTTGGTGAAGCCATGTTGACTGTCTCTAATGACCGTCCTGTCCTTGATGTGCCTAGAGACAGTTTCTAGGACAAACTTTTCTATCACCTTTCCTGGTATGGAAGTGAGGCTGACCGGTCCATAGTTACCTGGGTCCTGCCTCTTACCCTTTTTGAAGACTGGAGTGACATTTGCTATCCTCCAGTCCACAGGCACCTCTCCTGATCCCCATGACTTACCAAAGATGATGGAAAGTGCCTTAGCAACTGCTTCCACTGTCTCCCTTAGTACACGCAGGTGCATCCCATCAGAACCTATGGATTTATGTACATCCAGTTTGCTCAACTTATCCCTAACTCAGTCCTCATCAACCAAGACAAGCTCCTCTCTTGCCTCAAGTTCCTCTGGAGCCTCAGCATTCTGAGGCTTGATATCAGGACAGCTCCCAGAAGTACAGACGGAGGCAAAGAAGGTGTACAGTATCTCTGCTTTCTCTGTATTCTCTGTCTTCAGGGCACACACATAATTCAGCAGGGGGCCTGAATTGCCTGTCACCTGCAGGCTCATCGTTCCAGGGGATCTTTGTTTGTGTTCCCATATCCATGTGCAGTGGCAATTGTAGCCTGGTCTTCCTCTGCTGCCAGGTTGACACCATTTTTTTGGTGCTCCTTGGCACCTAAAAGCGGCTAAAGCAGCTCCAGCTGTGTCGTGGCTTTGTGTGGTCTGTGCACAACTTCCACTTTTGCTGCATTTAAATATGTCAGGGCTGGGACCCCATCACGTTCATTCCCGCCTTTTCCCATGAGAGATTCCAACCCCAGCGGCTCCGTCTTAACTCCCCTGAGATTCACTGTTGAAAGAGACCTCCAATTCAACAAAAAACCTCAATAAATAATGTTTAGGGATCAGCCACTGGCTTTGATTATCTTTGTTCTCTAGAACAGCAATTGGCTATGGCTGAAAAAGCAGAAACAAAGTGCAAATAGAAAAAACAAACAAACAATATATATTTGATAGACAAATGCTTAGGAGCTGCTTACTTCCTCTCTGTAGAATCCTCACTAGTCTATAAATGCTGGTATATTTTTCTGTATGAAAATGATTGCTCCTGTGTTCCTCAACAGGACATGTCCCTGAAATAAGAGAATCTATTTGTATTTGAGACTTGTGTATTTCAGACTCACAGTCAGATCAGCTATTCAGCCGATATGGATGGTGTAATTTCACTGATTTTTTACAGTAAGTAGTGTCTCAAATCAACAAGAGCATAAGATCTCAAAACTCACTAAACTAAAACTTTTGGAATCTAAAGACAGTTAAATGCCAGCTTTGAAAATTAGTTCTTTGAAGAAGCAGTTCTACTTTGATCTTATGAAAGTGGCGGGGTGAATGTTTACATTTATGAAATGCTCAGAGACACTATGGCAATAAAAATGGAAAACATACAGTCTTAACCAGTATATTTTAGAAGAGATGGGTGGATTGTGGTTTGTTTCTTTTTTTTTAACAGATCTCATTAAATCCACTAATCACTGATTTAATGTGTTTCCAGATCCCAGGGAATGTCTTTGCCTTCTCGTACACATTCTTTCTGAAAAGAATATGTTCAAACAGATGGCCACTGTCACTTGACGCAAAACTTTGTGCTGAAATCTGAAGGCGCTTCACCTTTGTCACTGTTTGACATGCTGGTCAGGTCTGAGACTAATTCTAGTTTAGCTTAATTAGTAAAGTGTTATAAGTGTGAAAAACTTCAGGGAGAGTTTGAAAAGAGAGAATTGGACTCATGAAGAAAATAAAATTTCTTTCAACATCAAGCGCCCATTTCCTCATACTTTCTCCAATGCACAAAACAGCAGCTATGCAAAACAACACAGTGAGATAATGAGTCCTTTCAAGAGCTCCTACTCTGTAACCTGCCTCCATAGCTATAGAACCCAGACAGTCCTTTCAAGACTGTCAGCTGGTGACAGTGTCCCACAGTCTTGTCTCTATTCATGGTGGAGGGGTCCTAAAGGGCTGCAGCCCCATTAGCCACTCCAGTGTGGGTCCTCTTAAAGTCTCTTTAAGACTCTTAAAGTTTGCTTTCTTTAAGAACTCAGTGTTTTGGCATCTGCTACTTTTGGCTTCTCTTCATGCTGGATTTCTCAGTATTGCTGGGCTCCAGACCACTTTGTGTACTGCCTCCTTTCACCATGTTCCTAGGTGAGGACTGTCCACAAGGTCTCCCCACACCTTTTGCAGAGCTGGAGCTATGATGTGGCTGTTTCATCCTCATGCACAAGCTAAAATGGGAGCACATAAAACTCTGAAACCACTGAAACAGGAAACCAACCAACCAAACAAAAAAAAATCGGCCTCAAGGTGCACAACTCCTCCATGTTTCCCTGCCCAAATATATTCATTCACAGAGGTACTGATTGAGTCATAAGCAGGTTCTTCTTAGAGCTGGAGAAAGGCATTTTTTTTTTCTGGTTTCCCAAAACTTCTTATAGGTAGAATTTTATGTTCCCATCCTCATTTTTGAAACTCGGTGATGACAATACTACAATTCCAGACATCAGAGAATCTTTTCTGTCCTGTACATTAATTCTGTCCATGTATTGTCAGTAAAATATTTTTGTTAGAGTGATCTGGTTTTGGTTTGGCTTCTATTTGTGTGTGTTTTTTCCTCTTTTTTCTTTATTTTTCCTTTTCCAAGTAAAGAGATTTCATATTTTTGAGAAGTAAATTGAAGTGTGGGTCTGGGTGAAAGACTCATGAAATACAAATAGATCTGTATGGTGTAAACCTCATATAGAGTTAGTCATCCCTTGTAAGCCTTGATGTTATAAGGTGCTGCAGAGAATGTTTATTTAAAGTCTAATACATAACTTTGACCTGTTTTTCCATCTCTGATCTTCATTACACTAATGTGTCATGTTTTCCTTAATGATCAGGTACATTTCAGTAATTTTTTTGTGTTTTTTATTGAAAAAAATCCAACCTCCTTGTAATTGTCAAGACAAAGTAAATAAAGCTGATACATAGGCATGTCACATGGGGCTGTTGAGAGTGCATGACACTGAGACAAGTTCAGTTACGTTCACCATATATGGACAGATCTAAACTTCACTAGTGGAAACACTTGTAAAACTATTCCCAGAAAAAAAAATAAATTCCTGCATGGTTCTTGGGATAAGTCAACATATGCTGTTCAATAAATAACAAAACTTGTCCTGTCTATGCTCTTGTCTGTTTCAAATCACCCTGCCCCAAATAGAGGTAGCCAGACACTTCTACAGGCTACTAACAAAACCCTATGTACATATGCTGAGATAATTTGAAGTCCTGTGGTTCTCCATGGGTGAACACTCAAAAGTAGTGTGTTTAATTTCCAAATATTCATTTTAGGGATAATAAAACTTCAATACAGTATACACTTCAATGAAAGCAGAAACCATATCTTTACTTTCCTTAGAGATGGTCAGTTGAATACATAGACCATTTACGGTATTTGCAGATTGCATTAAATTGTTGTGGGGTCCAAGGCTGTGATGGTAGAAAATATTAGAAGTCAGAACAATCTGACAAATAGTTTAGATGCAAAATCAATTTAAAATATGTTAAAAAAATAGGAAGAAATATATGAAAGTTCTAACCTTAGCCCACATAGTCTAGAAGACTAATAGAAATGAATGCAGGAAATTTGCAGTTTATGATGAATCATGAACAGAACAAGATACAAACTTGTTTTGCTCTTTCAAAACCTGTAAAAGCTGAAGATTTAGGCCTTTCTGGTAAAACAGATTTGATTAGGTTGGAAAAGACTTTCAATATCCAATCACTAATCTAATACTGCCCAGCTCAGTCACTATAATGTCTACACGTCTTTAAAACACCTCAAGGCACTCTTACAGCTTCCCTAGGCATTCTGTTCCAGTGCTTTATAACTCTTTTGTCAATTAAATGTTTTCTAAAATCCTATGCAAACCTCCCTGGGCACAATTTGAGACCCCATTTTCTAATATTCTATTTCTTGTTACCTGAAGGAAGAGCCTGACTGCCACCTCACAAATACCTTCTTTTGGGTAGTTGTAGAAAACAGTAAAGTTTCTGTCAGCCTCCTTTTCTCCAGGCTAAACAGCTTGGTATTTCTGCCTTTTCCTGAAAACTGCATTTAAAGAAAAATATGCCAACAGAATAAATATTGAAATAAAACGAGAAAAAATGATGGAATTTGTGTTGTCTCCAGAGACTAAATAAATGTCTTAATATATACTCAATGATCAAAGTATATAATGTTTTTCATGATCACTGAGGCTAAGAAAAGAAAAAAAATTGCCAGAGAGATTTAGATATAGTAGTTATCATTCATATGGTAGTGATTTGAAGCAATGATACACTTGCTTAAACATGTAACTGAATATATTTCACCAGATCTTTCTGGAATCTAGAGATGCCTTCAGTATCAATAACACTTCCTTGGAATTTCTGAGGTTTCCTTGTGACTAATTTCTTATAATAAATGTATTAATGGGTTTATTCTCCATGTTTGGAAAAGTTTTGCTTGGAAAAAACCCACGAGGTGTACAATAGGATTACTTAAAAAGCACTAGAGTGTCTTTCAGTTAATATTATAGAGTTTTTTTAATCAGTTCCTAACTCTAGGAGTATAACCAATGTATTTTATAACACTTGCAGACATGGATTCTGCCAAAATATTTTAAATGTGCTTACTGTCTGTGAAGTCAGACAGGAGTTTCTGCTGCATTTGTTTAATTAATTTTGCTCTTGTTAGAAATCAGAGTAATTGTGTACCACTAGAATTCATTCAGCTAAACATGATAACGCGCTAATCTTGCACCCACTGAAATTAACCACTGAAATTTCCATGCTGTTTCAGAAACTAGTATGAGAAACTGCATAACGACAATAATTGTGCCTCAGACAAGCAGATGACCAATATTTATTCTTTCATTATTATATTAATTCGGCAATGTTTTTGAGAAGTTTGTAGAACAAAATGTAGTGCTGTGCCCCCCTATATTCAGAAAACATAGAAGTTCAAATTAACAATGTGTTATACCATGCACACGTATCTTAAACACACATACTTTTTGAACAGTCTTTTTGTTTTAGGCAAATTGAATAATACTGAGATTTCTCAAAGATTATAGCGGGACAAAAATGTACAAATGATAGTTCATGTAGCACTTCATCTTTGTGCTTGTTTCCAGATATTTGTTCTGGCTTGGGTAAACAACAGAGTCTGAATGAACTTAGTGATTGTATCCCACTCACTTGGAGAACAAGACTGTCTTCAATGAGTCAGGGTTTTCTTCCTAGGAGACCAGTAGGGCTTTCAATAGCCTGAACGTTGTACCAACAAAGCACACAAGAAAAACAAAACACCACAATGATTTTGTTGCCATTGTTATATTTTCAGAAACTTGTCTAAATACTTGTCTTGAATGTTTGATGCTGATAATAAATTAACATGTATTTTACATACTGAAAACATAACAAGGTTTTGTTTTAAAACGTTATCTCTTTTTATACAAATATTAAGTTTCTATGGTGTAAAAAATTAAATCTGTCACTTGTTGAAATTGAAGAGCTGTAGATTATCTGCAGATATTTATTAGTTGGCATAAGAACAAGACAAACATAAAGGCAGCTACAAATAACTGTCAGATCCTTGGCTGCAATGACAGCTATTTACTTTACAGGAGATGGCAAATCTGATAAACATTAAAGGGTTTTATATCATGTTTGTCGTGATTTAGCCCTGGAAAGCAACTAAGCACCACATAGCTACTCATTCATTCCCCCACAGAGGGATGGAGAAGGGTGAAAATCAGATCTCATGGGTTGAGATAAAGACAGTTTAATAGGTAGAACAAAAGCTACACACATAAACAGAGAAACCGTGGAACTCTTTCACTGCTTCACATAGACAGGCAGGTGTTCAGTCATTTCCAGGAAAGTGGGGCTCCATCACACATAGCAGACAAACTGTTTAGGAAGACAAACACTCTGAATGTCCTTCTCTTTCTTATTCTTCCCCCATATTTATATTGTTGAACATTACATCATATGAACAGTTGAGGTCAGCCGTCTCAGTTGTGTACCCTTCCAGCTTCTTGTGCACCTACAACCTACTTGCTTGTGGGGTGAGGGGAGAAGAAGAAAAGCCCTTCACTCTGTGTAAGCACTGTTCAGCAATATTGAAAACATTTTAGTATTATCAACACTGTTTTCAGTATAAATAAAGAAACATAACTCCATACTAGCTCCTATGAAAGAAATTAGCAAATCCCAGCCAAAACCAGCACATCCTTATACCATATAATTTATGTCATGCTTAAGTCTCACACTATTCAATACATCCTCATTAACATACTCCACCCATCTCCCCTGCCTTTGATACAATACACAGGCATAATTCCCCTCGTTTATGAACCACTCCTGTAAAATGTCTGTAAAGTGTCCACAAATGCTCATTTCAGTGAACTTCTCAGTTACTCCTAGCCTGGCTAACAACAAAGGGGTTCCTCTTGTCGCATAATATCCATAACATGCCACTCAAGTCCTGGGTTACAATAATTTAAATGTGTCTCCATTACATTTCCCCTCCTAGCCTTTTTGAACCCTACTATATGGTTTAATGTTGCAATGAACTCTTCGTCTTGTCACTGCTCTGGTTTAGATTTATCTGCTGACTGCATTCCCTTGAGGGGGTACCAGCACCAAGCTGTGGCTTTATCTATGAGTCATACTCTCTTCAGGGGTATACCTGTTGTGGCTTAGCAATACTGCCATAGTCATTCTGAGGTGCACCTGTTTCAGCATGGCTTTATGTATGGGCAATAATGCCTTCAGAGAGATATCTGTTTCTGTGATATATGTGACCATAAGATAGTACACAAAATCACAGGTGAAAGACTCTGGACCAAGATAAAGATTAGTCATCTACAAGAAAAAGAGTAATAGAAGCATAGTTAAGATGTAGCAAGTGTAGAGATCAACCAAAATTCACATCATGATTTAACACTGATTTATACTTTTTGTCTGTACTTCAATGTCCATATGAAGTATGGTAATTTCAGAAGGGTATTGTTCTATATTTTGTATACTGACTGGAGTATCGGGTTGCCAAAACATCCAAAGTCCTACAGTATCACAGAGCAGTTCATCTTTCATCATGGGAACAGGTGTCTCAAGTGAAGCTGAACTTGTACAACACAAGAAATTGCCATACATGCTGATGCAGAGCTATGTTTTGAGGATGTATAGGTTTCCATTGGGGAGACAGAAAGCAGTTTGTCCCTTGTTAAAAGTGGGTGTGCATTATGGATGAATTATGTTTGTTTTTTCAATACAAAGGCATTTCCTTTCATTTTTGCTAACATCATATAGATTATAACATTTAATTATTTTACAGAGTTCAACATGTATGGACCATAAAGAGATAACTGGTTTAGCTTCAAACATATTTAAATTTGAAGTTAAGAAATTTTCATTTGCAGACATGGAAGAAAGAAGAAGCAAACAGCAACAAAAATCCCCCAAACTTTTCTATTGCTAGATGAGATGCACTGCACTTTTGTATGTGCAATTTTATACAGTTTTCTTAGTTTGTTGTCTATCTATATTGGATTTGTTATTAACACATCATGTATTGTTCATATATTGTAATATATTTCATCTTTGGCTATGAAAATATTAGAGTAGGGTAATAGTTTCATTTGCAACTGTATTCAAATATTTTGTTGATTCTGGCAAAGACATTACCTATACAACTAATGAGAAAATGAAACTCAAGTTTACTTTCAGAGAAAGATTTACACAGAGTGCAAAAAATTCCATAAACATGTAATTAATTTGCTGTTAAATATATACAAAGGATGAAACCACTAGACCATGAGAAAATGTTGTAAAGAGACAGATTTATTCCAAGTTTGAGTCTAAAAAGATAAGTCCTGGCAAATGACAGCAATCAAAAAAAAAAAAAAGTAAATAGATGGCTAGATCGACACTGCTATATGGCGTTATTCACCCATAGGTGAAGTTTTGAGTAAAATTTATGTTCACCATGAGCTCAAATCAATAGAAGTGATGGCTGTTGGCTGTGAAATTTCTTAGTCCATTCTCTAATTCCAAGTTGGTAGTTTGCTCATCAAAATTGCAGTCAGCACAAAGCCTGGTACTAAACTGCATCAGTACTAGCTGCCTCAAATGTGAAGCAAAAATCCAGATTGATTTTGCAATTTGGTTTTACTAACAGTGTTAAGAAAAATCTAGATTCAAAGCTATGGCTAAGTGTTTTGTATGTTTTTAAAGGAGAACCTTGAAAGTTGAAGCACAGTGTTCAAGTGCTCATTAAAGCATTCAAACAGCTTGTAGGAGAGATTAATAATTGCTTTTAACATCCTCTTTAGTGAAGTAGAGACATATTGCTGCGCTGTATGTTTGTTTGCATGTATGGAAAATTGTCCTGACAGTGTTCTGGCTGAGATGTGAAATCTATCCATAATCTCTCTACCCACTGTGACTACTAATGAAAAAGCAGATAATTTACCATGTGCCCATTCCAAAGCTTTGTTTATCCTCTGTGCATATGCAAATAGGATTAAAAAAAGAATATCACTTTTGAAAAGTGCTTCTATATGGGTTTTAGACTAGCTACTTCTGACAAGTAGTCAGAAGTACAAGTACTTTTACTTACATAAAATCAAGTCTACTTGAGACAAGGGATATGGATAATATAAAGAAATTACATTTTTTTACTTGTAAGGAAACAAAAATTTATCTAAAATAAATTCTAAATAATTAAATGTTAAATGTATATAATTATTGCAGAAAAGTAATAATGATAAATATGTCTACACATTAAACTGTTAATGGCCATGAGTTTCATAATAAGATACTTCTACTATTTTTTAAACTACTACTAAACCTAGGGAGCTTGAAGGAAGATATTTTTATTTAGTCTTCAACATGTTACTCTAACTAGTTATTTCTGTGCTTCATGAACATGTATACAGACTTTCTTAGACGCGTTTATAAACTTTTTTAATTTGACTACTTACTGTAAGTTAAGGATAATGGACTAATTTTGTATAAACTATTGTGAGAAAAGACCAGGAAAAGCGTGTAACAAATTAGAAATGTATGAACTGATCTAAATATGCATGGGCTCAAATGGATATTTTGTGATCTGCACTGTAAAATCTACACAAATAGACAGTTAACACCGTAATACTTAAATTGTGTTTAAAAATGGGACACTTTTTTGTGCAGTTAAAAGTAATTAGTGTAAGTAATATTTGTTAAAAAAATTATTTAGCAGAAACAACACTTTTAAAGGTAGAGGCTCAGCTTCTGATCCTCAAGATGATTTGAAACATTCAGGTTTGGATGAAACGTTTTGAAGGTCAGGCTGCCTATAATTGGTTCATGGTTAATGGTAAACATGCTTTTGTACATTTGCATAATCTTCATGCAGTAGGGTTCCAGAAAGAACAAAATAAATAAAAAAATTAAAAGCTAATCCCCTCCCTTTGCAATTACACACCCCAAATATCTGCTTAAAGATGATGATAATGAAGGATAGGGACACTGCAATTTGATGCAGACACCCCAGAGTATTCCTTTGAACTGCTGAGATATAGTCACTTAATCTATTTTTTTTTCCCACAAATGTTGCCACTCAGTGCAACTACATGTTCAAAGCAAAACATAAAATGGTGCAGTTTTAAAGGACTCATTAATTTTCTTTGTACTGAAAACAGAAACATTAACAAATGTAGTACGCAAATTCTGAATTCGCGTTCCAATTTTACTGCTGTTTACTTCAAAGGGTCCTGAAGAACATGCTGGAGGATCATAGTCTTGCGTTGAAAAATTAATGTATCACTGATGATGACCCATTTTCTGATTCTCTCTTCTTTATGAATTTTTAAAGGTTTTATAATCATAAGACATGTCTGCAGATAAATGTCTTTTAGGATGCTATCCTTTGAAAGACTGGAAAGGTAACCATGTTATGCTTTGTTTTACTTATTTTGCAGAATCAGGAAGACTGTCAGAAACTTGCAGGTCTAGAAACTGCAGCTGCCTTCACTGATTCTGTTGAGGTCAATATTGCTAAACAGACTGTGTTATACAGGTGTAATTGATTGTATTTTTGAGCAGATCCTGATAATCTTTACTTATGTTGCTGACATCAGCCGAAATACTAAGGCAAGCATCCCTCTATATATAAATTTAAAAGTGGTTTTAATTATCCTATCTGTTGTTTTGAAAATTTTGTTTCAGTATTCCAGAAAACTTACAAAACTCTATGTTACGACTAACATTGCAAATGTTAATGCCTCTGTGGAATATTCAAATCATCTGGTATCTCCAAAATAGTTGTGATATCTATTCATCCTTCTAAGAAAGCAAGAGTGTTGCAAGATTAGTAGACAGGTTGTAGCAAAGGTAATTATGGAACCGTAAGTTCTGTGTATTGGCAAATGTGATAACGGCATACAAATAGTAATTTCTAAAGAAGTCAATAACATAAAAGGCCGTGTTGATGTGGTTCATGTTCCACTGGGCAATGTAATTGCAAAGCAGGTGTTAAGAAATCCAGCCTTGTATTCAATTTCCCATGGAGAACTCTGAACACTGGGAGTCACAATCTTCTCTTTCCATGATCTGAAAACATTCTGAATCTTTATAATTATCCACACAAGAAACTACTCAGATTCGGCATTAGTCTTCTGTTTATTCAAAAGAACATTTAAAAGTTTAACTGCTTGGGGCACTAGATGGTGTAATTTTCATGAACTATATTGCTCTGTCATTATTATATAATTACATTGAAAGTGTTTAATATTTTTACTGTTTGTGTATATAATTATCACTGTTCATGGCAAATTCTAAGTATTCTGTTTCTTCGAATAATTCCTAAGATGGAATCTTGAATGTCTGATGTTCTGATTCATCAATTTTATTTTTCAAATACGTAATTCTAAACTTTTTAAAGCTTATCTGAGTATTTTTACTAATTTACATTATTTTGGAGATTCCCTTACTTTTCTTTTTGCATCAATCAGCAAGGAGGAAAAGTACAGTGGTCCAGTGAGAGTCTGAGCAATCATTAAATATGCTGTGCTAGTCTACTAGGCTGTAACAGATGATACAATGTGAAAGGAATAACAGCATATGATCTAAAACTGAAAGAAGGGTCTTGCATTTTACTTGAAACATTTGTATTTATAAAGGAATTTTCTTTGGGAACCTGACAGTTATAATATTTGCAATTTCTTATATCATGTATTTTCGTAAACATACTCAAAACCCCAGATATTTATATATTTAGTTCAGTGATGCCATAGACTAAAACATGGCAGAGGATGCTCCTGCATAGATATCTAACATGCCAATGTTTTTTCTTTTCCACAGAACAATTACAGTTTGTGTTTTCTCATTAGAATATTGAGACATCATTATTTTCAAGTAACAAAGATACTTAATTAGAGCTCCAGATTGTTTACAACAATTAAACATACAATAAATAAATAAAATGAAATGGAATTTTATAATCCTTAATATAAAAAATAATTTGGAGATTAAATAGTTGTATTTCAGACATGAAGCAGTTATTGAAAGATCCTCTTACTCACCTAGACCTTTAGCTTCAGGGAAAAAACACCAAACATAAATTCCCAGGCTTCATTGGCTCACAGATCTCATTTTAAGGACTGCAGCCACCCCATGCCAACATGTGAATGCAGTTATGAGATAATTTGCTGGAAGTTGGTATTGGATGTCATTATCAAATGTAAGTCGCAAATCTGAAATAAATAATTGCACAATAACACAAACTAATGTGAATGAAAACGGCCATTCAACTGTTGTAACTTTGACTTGACATCAAGAGTTAAAAATCTGACAAGTGACTTTACAATTTGTTGGTACAAAGGTGATAGGGATAGAAATATTTCATAATTAATTATTAATTAATACTTAATTATTAATTTTTGTGATTTCCACAACACAAACATTTACATCTACTCCTTTTGTAGTTTGGTCTTGCTTTGATGCTCATGCAATTTAAACTTTCTCTTTTCTCTGGGATTTTTTTCAATTTGGTGGGATGAATTCCTTTTAGAGGTGCTTGTCCCTCTCCCAAGAATGTAAGCTTACAACTGATGTGTAAAAATAACAGATTTGGGAAAGTTACATCTCATCTTATTGATCAATCACCTGGCTGGTGAGGACATGAAGTCTGTTTTCCTGTTTTGAAGTCTGTCAGTATGCACAGCTAGTTCCACCACTAGTTGCACATATCCTGGATTTCAGCAGTCATTTATCAGCATCTCATATTTGGTCTTTTGTTCCCAACCATTATTTTTACAGTGTTCTATGCAAATATTTGCAAGTATCTATCTAACGAGGAGAGGCTGAGGGAGTTGATTCTCTTTAGCTTGGAGGAGACTGAGGGGTGATGTCATTAATGTCTACAAATATTTGAGGGGTTGGTGTTGGGAGGATGGAGCTGGGCTCTGCTCAGTGTCATATAGTGATAGGACGAGGGGAAATCGTTGTAAGCTGGAACACAGAAGGTTCCACATCAACCTGAAAAGGAACTTCTTCATAGTGAGGGTGACAGAGCACTGTAACAGGTTGCCCAGGGTGGTTGTGGAGTCTCCTTCACTGGAGATGTCCAAGGCCTGCCTGGACGTGTTCCTGTGTGACTTGTTCTAGGTGATCCTGCTGTGTCAGGGGGATTGGACTAGATGACCTTTCAGGCTCTCTTCCAATCTGTAATGATTCCATGATTCTATGATTCTAAATGTACCTTCGCATGAAATGAAATTTCCTGTGTTTACCACAGTTTGAATGGAAGGGAGAATTTGGAATATAAAGGCAAAAGGAAATCTTTTTTATGAGTTAAAATATACTACAAAAGGAGAGCCACAGTAGTGGCCATTTATACCTCCACACTGCCTTTGGGCTGGGTGAATACTTTTTTTGTTATTCTATTTCAAACTTCAGTGTCTTGTTTTCTAAAACAGAAAAAATAAGTTATCTCATTATTTTACAGACAGCTTACACTTCTTTATCATTAGTCTTGCATACTTTTATTTCCTCTGTGACTTTAGACACCTCTTACTCTTAGCCCTGAATCATCTGTAAGAGGTCAACTCCACTCCTGTCAAGAAAAAACTCCAGTACGTGAAGAGTATGAGTACTTCATTGTAAATCTTGTCCTTGTAGAGTAGCGTTTCTTAAGATGACAGATGTCACTGAACTCCACCTTTCTGACTAAAGAAAGAGAGCATTTAATGACATCTGTAACACACAGGCAAGAAAAATGTCCTGAAGTGTAAGACAGTTCCGATAGGAATAGCTGGATAGGAGATGACTGTTCACTACTTCTTTCAGTATGAAAAATATCATCTTCAAATTAAGACACAAATTAGTGAAACTTCTCACTTGTGGATGTCAGGTGAAGTGTAACATCTAGAGGCACCCCAAAGGAAACTGAAAAAGCATTTACTAGTTAGTCTGAGTCACTGTAGAGCATCTGACCATTTTAGGAGACATCCCAAGAGAAAAACTGCTGGAAAATATTTAGATTTGTCCACTCTACCTTTTCCACCTAAAGCCACTGTCAAAGACAAATGCCTAGACTGTAAAAGCATTGAATGGACCTTTGGCTTGAGCTAGTAAATGTCTTTTGAACACTGCTTTTTTGATAGGGATAAGTAAAAAATTTATTAAGTTATTTGCACTGTCTTCTACGAATATCTAGGAGAAAAACTATTTTAGCTCTAGTTCTAAAGTGTCTATCTTGCTCATAATCCAGTCCCTTAAAGGATGAGGCTGCTTTCTGTTTTCTGAAACTATGAATATCATGAGGTTGGTATATTTTTTTTTATTGTTAGAAGTCATAACTTTGCTTACGGGTGCCACCTCACATCTAAGGTTTGCCTCTGTTTGCAATCATGGCTTGCATGCTACTTTTTTATTGCTTATTTCTTTCTGCAGGAAGTATAAGAAATCATTTAATTTTCTATACACCTACAGATGCACAATTTGTTCTATGCTTACTTTCAGACATAATCTGAAAAACCTGGTATGAACTGAAAAAAATATGTTGAGACAGATATGTCTAATGTTCTAAAATGTCTCACATCCTGTCTAGTTTGTTGCAAGTTTCTCTGATATACTGCAATTTGAAATAATTTTTGTTCAGAAAGAGTTCTATATGTTAGGAAGAAACAGTGAGTTTTCATTTTACCCATAGGCTTCTTTGTGAAGGAACATATCCAAGAAACCATCTGTCACTCATTTCAAAACCTTTGGCATAAAAAAGGCATGACTATTTTGTGACAAACATGTCATTGTTCTACCCTCTTGTGGCAGAAGTAATTTTATGTTTACCTAAAACTCAGCAATATGGATTCCATATATATTATAAACAGAATTCAGATGATATGTAGAATCACAGAATCATTTAGATTGGAAAAGACCTCTAAGATCACCAAGACCAACCATTAATGTACCTCTACCAAGTCAACTGATAAACCATATCCCTGAACTCCCTACCTACATGATTCTTAACACATACAGAGATGGTGACTCAAACACCTCCTTCAGACTCCTTACAACCATACTAATAAAACAATAAGTACACAAACACAAAACAGGTCTAGAAAAGAAGTAGTTATGAAAAATGCATCTATGTCTTATGGGAGGTTCTGGGAACTTGATGTGCTGATAGCATTTAATTTTTTAAAAATCTGTACTTATAGAAAAAGAAAGAATACTTGAAGAATACTGGAGGTGATTTTCTTTGAATTTGCTTGCTTTTATTTCCCCGCGTCTAGATATTTACATGCACAATGTAACTATTGAAATTATATTTTGTAATGGTACTCACCTTTGCATAAACAGTTGGAAAAGGAAACTATTTCATATCCATGTTATTGTGAATCTGCTTTGTCTCATCTAAGAACTGGATTTTTCTTAGATTTAAGTAGAAGAGGTTACCTTTTAGTAATCAAGGATGTTATGATAACACAATATCTCTGGACACAGAAGTGCTTCAGCACTTACATAATTTTAACAGCACTCTACATTCTACACTCACATTTGTGTTTACATTTTATGCTCTCTGTGTGGATAAACATAGGAGTGATTACCCAGAAATTAATTTTGCCTATAAGAGCTTTTTAAAATTTTACTTATCAGTACAATACCTGTATACTTTCTGTGTAAAATCAATAGCAATATCTATTCTCTAAATATATTTTTTGGGCTCTGACACATATTCTTAGAATAAAAAACTGACCAGAAAACAAAGATGCAATCTTTTTATCTTTTCACATATTTCTACTACACATTTCTACAACTTTTTTTTTTATATTTGGAATGCTTATCTGCAGGGTACAAATCAATATGATGAGTGTTTTTGCATTTATAAATTTTTTTTATTTTTCTTGTCATTTATTTTTTCCAATTGGTAAGTTTGGTGGAGGCAAAAAAAAGGCTTAATAAAATCTCATTTATTTTGAACGTGTAGTTAATGTGTTCTGTGTCAATATTTAGTGTATCTGGCAATGAGTCAGAAATTAAGTCCTATGCTTCTAGTCTAGCACAAACGTGAGATGTCCACGGAAACATACGGCTTTGGTTAACTGCATGAGATAAACGCTATACATTGTACAGTCACTTTCTGGTAGCCATGAACAGAATAAAATTGTGCAGACATAATCTGAACACTTTAATTAAAAAATGTATTCGTATAATACATGTAGCTTCTAAATTGCTCTTTCTTTCTCCTTCCCTTTTCGAATTGATTTTGTGTTTCTTCAAAATGCAAGAGACCACTTTGTGTTTTCATACAGATAATGGAGGTAGAATCTGCTTTACATTTTGGTTTTTGTGTTCATATTTACTTCTTTGTGTTATCACACATTTAAGCAAAAATGTATTTTGTCCCATTTCCTGTATTCTCCTGAGGAAATACAACTTTTCCAAAGCTGGTTTATGGAAAATGTGACTGTTAATTCCCTGCCTCAGCTCTGTGTGGCCTATTAGATTTGTGCAAACTAATTTTTTCTCAGTTGTCAGTACAAGTATGTTGCAGTTCTACTCATCTGTGTAGCACTGAAGTGCTAAGAACTGAGACTGACATGTAGATGATTCCTTTTTTCCTGATGAGAAACTGGAGATGCCCAGTTTCTTGTGAGAGGTGCTGAGAGAAATATTCCTCTTGGCTTTTCATCCAAGACTTGGCCAACTTTGGAAAAAAAAACCCAGAACACTAAGTTGGATAACAACAGGTGTCTGCTTCAAAAAAAGATGTTATTGTTGCAGCAGAATAGTATCATAACAAGCTTTCTTGCAGAGAGTGTGTGAGAGTGTGTGTGTGGTCTCTCTGCAGGACTATCTCTCTCTGCAGACAGGCTGTTGCAGTTCTCCTGCCAAACGACAACTGGACTGAATGGATTGGACTGGAATCTTGGACTGGGCTGTGAGTCTGTTGAATATTTTCTATGATAGATTTGGGTGGATCTTCCTAGTCCTGTGGACATTTTCTTTGCCTCTGGGTTTCTTGCTTGAATGTTTGTGATCAGAGGTATTTTTTCCCCTTTGCTTCTTTAGTGGCTGGCTATACTCTTTCTTCTTTGCATTGTATAGAGATAGACAATAAAATGTATATTCTGCTGATGGCTGTATTCCTTGGACTGGATAACAGAATTGTCAGAACAAATATTTGTAGTGATAATCTGTTTTTCTTGCATCCTGTGAAACACATTCTGTGAAGAACAATGCTCAGGCATCTATTTGCAAAATAAAACAGTCTATTTCACTGAAGCTACAAAACACATAAGCACATGCTCTTGAGCATCTATTCACAGTATGTTTTCTAATTTCAAAGGACAATTGCATAGACATGGAGCCTTGTAGCGGCCTTTTGTTGCCTCTGCTAGCCCCTCCCTGACCTGTTGGGGAGTTCCCATATAGCATCTGCCCAGTGATGAGAGATCTACTTGGAATAGTACCCCTATGGCACTGATGGACTTTAAGCAGATAAATTTAGTCGTCCACCTTTGTAAACAGGGAAGAAAGATAAAATAATGGAAAAGGCTTAGTAAACACAAATAACCCAAAAACCAAAACTAATGAAATAAAAAAAAAAAGAGAGAGATAAAACCTAGTTTGTACTGAATGTAACCAGGACATAATGCGTAAGTCATTAATGAACTCCACTGGATGTAACCAGGGGGGCCTCCGAGGGGCTAGCCCAGTCAATGACATGCACACCAATATGGTTAAGGTGCCGAGCTCGTTTATTCCCATAAATCGCCTTGCTTATATACAGTCATGCCCTGTCCACGCGGCACTGAGGTTACACTCATTGGGTACACGGCCTTTGTCACGCGTAGCTGTCCTCTAGCCCATTGGCCATCATTGACAAACTACCTGATCGGACGGCCCCTTCAGCTTTCCCAAACACGGCCCCATTCTCTGATTCCCACAATCTGGTTAACATTCCTCTATAATTAGTTTGCTTGCTTATCATCCTTGCTGAGGCCTCCAAGGCCATTCTCAGAGGCACCTGGCAGCTATTCTTGGCTCCATGCAGGGTTGTCCAGAGCGCTGCTCAGCGCTAATGCTGTTAGAAGTTCTTCTACAACTGGATAGATATTTCTTATAGTTATTCAACATATAACAACACATGAACACTTCATAATTGTAGAACAAGTTACTTCCAGTCAACCAGTTGTATTAATTCCGCATTGCATTATTTGTGCTCTTATTCTGATAATGCCATTTTCTCTTTTTTCTAAGGCACAGTGTCTCACAAAGGGGAGTTATTCTGGGCCTGTCTGTTAAATATGCCATGCAACTAACCTACATCTGAGAAGCTAATTATGTTATCTGTGATGTTATTAAATAATTATAGTCCTTGAAATGGGTTCAGAACTAACAGGACATCCCTGTCGTGCAGCATTCACAGTTCATATAGAGAGCTAGCTTAAAAACAAGAAAAAAAGAACAAGAGCGAGAAATTGAATCCTTGTAGGCTTTAACTCCTTTACTGATGTTGTGCACGTGCACACTCATATTTAATTTGCCTTTGCATTTTCTGGACTGTTGTTGCACACTAGACATGCAATATTGGTCTCAACATGCCATGGAAAACTGATAGTCACTCATCTTTCTTTAGCAGATTAAAAGCTTTACTGGCTTCCTGCCTCCCATTTTTCTCACCCCCCACCTCCCAGTAGGCTAGATAACGTACTGAGACTACCTCCAGAGTAAATTCAGGACAGACTTGAAAGCTAGTAATACTTGTTTTGACAATTTTTATGACAGAATCACAGAACAGTCTGGGTTGGAAGGGGCCTTAAAGTTCATTTAGTTCCAGCTCTCCTGCCAAGGCCAGAGACACCTCCCACCAGTCCAGGCTGCTCAAAACCCAATTCAACTTGGCCATTAACACTTCCAGAGAGGATGTATCCATTTAGGCAACTTGTTCCAGTTCCTTATCAACCTCACAGTGAAGGATTTATTCCTTCTGTCTGAACTATGTTTGCCCTCTTTCAGTTTAAAGCCTTTACTTGCCATCTTGTCACATCACAACTTAACACATGAATTTGTAAAATTTCCCTCTACAGCTTTTCTGTAGGCCCCCTTCAAGTACTGGAAGACTGCTATAGGGTCTGTCTTGAACCTCCTCTTCTCCATGCTCAACCCAAACATCTCACCCTGTCTTCATAGGGTAGGTACTCTAGCCTACTGATTATTTTTGTGACTCTCCTCTGGACCTGCTCTAAAAAGTTCATGTCCTTCTTGGGTAAAGGATGCTAAAGCCGAACACAAGACTTCAGGTGAAGTCTCATGAGAATGGTTCATCACCTATTGATGAAGATCGACTACGTCAGCCTGCAGGTCACACTTTTTTTGAGGAAGCCCAGGACACAGCTGGATTTGTGAGCTGCAAATATGCATTGCTGGGTCACATTTTGTGTCTTGTCAAGCAACACCTCCAAGTCTTTCTCCTCAGGACTGCTCTCACACAACTTTTTCCCTGGGATTTCCCCGAACCATATGCCAAGACTTTGCATTTGGCCTTGTTGAACTTCATGATACTCACACAGGCTCCTGCTTCAAACCTGTCAAAGTCTCTCTAGATTGCATCCCTTCCCTCCAGCATGACCTCCAGCACGTTTGCAGACAGAGCTTGGTGTCTGCAACCTTTTTGAGGATGCACCTAATCCTTCCATCGATGTTGCTGACAAAGATTCTAAACAGCACTTGTTTCTAGATGAACCTTGAGGAATGCCACTTAACTTTAATCTCCACTTAGACATTCCATATGACTCAGACATTGAGTCATTGACCACAGCACTTACTGAATGGATTATAAACTTAGAGACAAAGATGTTATGTAAGACAGTATCAAATGCTTTGCATGAGTCCAGGTAGGTGATCTGATGTACTCTTCACATATACACCTACTCTGTAACCCCATTACAATAGGGTTCTACAGAAGGCCACCATATTTATTAAGCAGGATTTGCCCTTAGTGAAAGTGTTTTGACTGTCGTCGGACATCTTTTTATTTTCCATGTGTTCCAACACATATTTTGGGGGGGTCTGCTCCACAATCTTGATGGGAATAGAGATGAGAAGTAAAAGTCTAGAAACAAACTCTTCCAGTTTGTTGGTAGGTATTCAAAATGACCCTATTGGAACATTGAAATACCATAACACTACTCTAACTCTTTAGCATTCGTATAATAATATAACTCTTTCTGTAATATTAATAAATAGCAAGAACTAAATGTCAGACCTGGGCTGGCCAATAAACAGATACAGTTTCTATTAAACCTTCTCCCTTCCCAGTGGGGAAGAAACAGGGAAGAAGGTAAACATGAATTGGAAAAAATCCACCACTAAAATGGCTTTAATAAATATTATGACAATCAAATGAAATGTGTACAAGTGTGATGGGTTAGGTATTAGTACTCAGAAAAACTCATGTAGCTGCCAAACCACTGACCTCTGTGACTTGAAATGGGAACAGAAATGTGGGGTAGAGTAGTGGGGGGACTGTAGCTCCAGAAGCACAATCTGGAAGTGGGGTGGGTGCCTAGGGGCAGTTCCTGGCCAGCTGTGGTGGCTAGAGGCAGTACTTGGCCAGCCATGGAGGAGAGAGGATGCATGACCACATACTCTGAGTCTGCCCAGCCCTGCTTTTCTTCTCCAGTGAGATATCCTTTACTCTCTCTGTAGTGCTTCTTAAGCTTTTATCAACTGTTGGTGGTAGATCAGGAGGGGATTTTGCACTTGCGTTTTTGCCTTAAACAGGTTCCGAGGGCGGCCCCATTTTTCGCAACAGGAAAGGGGGCTGCAGAGGGTTGGTTACATGGCTGCCGGGTAAATGTCTGTGGAGCAGAACACCAGCATGATCCTGATCACCGAACACTGGGCATGCATTGGAGGAAGGCACACAACTAGCCCACACCATTTTTCCTTTCTTCCCCCTCTTCTGACACAGCATGGAGTGGATGTAGCTGGGTGCAGCCACCTGTTGCTGTTGCGCCATGGTGAGTGCTCCCTACCAAGCAGAGGCCAGAACTACATCCAAGTGCCTTTTGTACATAGTTCTTCCCTTACACTATCTCTCTAAATTTCCTGTTTCTTTATTGTGAAGGGGTTTTTTTTTGTTGTTTTTATTTCTTTTAATTGTTTTTTAATTTTGAATGCATTTTACAATTAATTCTTGTTTCCAAATTCATTTATATTTCCACCCTGTATTGGTGGGAGGGGAATCTGACAATCTGTTCTGGAGGGTTCCACCTTTACCCATCAAACCAGCACAAGCATATGCAAAACAAATATAGACACTTCCCTTCTCTGTCCCCTCCCCTTTCTCCCCCTAAACATGGCAATTTTGCTACTGTTACCAGTGATTCTATGGGCAGCCTGTGGAAGACTGTGGATTCAATGCAGACAGGAAGCAGATTCAGGAGCTGGATTCCAGAATTGGATTCAGGATTGCACAGATTGGACAGAACAGCCAATCTCCCTCTGAGAGTGGCCGTTGAGAAATATAATCTTTTTTTAAAGCTGCAGACATTATATATTGTTTTTCTTGTGAAAATAGACCCTGTGGCAATTCTACTTATTTCTAAGATTTTTGATAGTACTTAAATAATTTTTGTGTGACATTTACTTTTGGTATTAAAAAATTCTTAAAGCTAAGACAAAATATTCAGCAGAAAAGAAAGCACTTGTAGCCTCAAAACAAACTGAGGAGAAACCAAAATATGTGCACTGACAGACCTCTCAGTGGGTATTTGTAGTATAAACTTTGAATAGGTTAGGAGACAGTCCTGTTTTGATACTTTTGGATCTATAGCTACTGAAAATCAAGTCTTAAACTTTGAAGCTGGTAGTTTATTTTTTTGGTATAAGCAATCAGTCCTGAAGCTCATGTAATACTAAAATTCAGGCAAGCTATAAACCATCTGTGATTGCAACTGAATGATAATAACAGAATGGAAAAGAACCATAGAATCATTAAGGATTGGAAGGGACCTCGAAAGGTCATCCAGTCCAGTCCACCAGCCACAGCAGTATCACCTAGACCAAGTTGCACAGGAACACATCCAGATGGGTCTTAAATGCCTCCAGTGAAGGAGACTCCACAACCACCCTGGACAACCTGTTCCAGTGCTCTGTCACCCTCACTGTCAAGAAGTTCCTTCTGATATTTATGTGGAACTTTCTATGTTCCAGCTTCCACCCATTGTCCTTCGTCCTATCACTAGATGACATTGAGAAGAGCCTGGCTCCATTCTCCTGATACCCACCCTTCAGCCCAGTGCCTCATTCTTACATATTTTATTGGTATTTTCCTCTGAAAAAGACAGGTTTACTTTTTTCTTCCTTCACATTAATGTTTAGG
This sequence comes from Rhinopomastus cyanomelas, assembly GCA_013400115.1. Taxonomy (NCBI): domain Eukaryota; kingdom Metazoa; phylum Chordata; class Aves; order Bucerotiformes; family Rhinopomastidae; genus Rhinopomastus; species Rhinopomastus cyanomelas. The sequence goes on along the minus strand of VXBP01004795.1, from coordinate 1,523 downwards.
CTGGAAAAGGAGCTTGGAATTGTAAAGCTAGACCTGTTAATTCTATTGACTGATCTTATACTCAGTTATCTATACTAAGTGCTCTGCTATTCTCCTCCTTCTCACTGGAAGGGAATGAATAGATTACTGTTAATACTTTAGAAAGCTGAAAAGGTCACAGCGGTATATTTCACTGGTAATTTATAAAACATATTATTTGCTATAATTTTTCAAATATCATTTTAATATCCAGAATTACTGGTTTAATTGTTTAATTATTTTAATCAAGTGAAAAATAAATAAATATAGTAGCCATGTTCATAACAATTTTTAGACTACAGCTTTATTACATTCTTCTTCATCTAAGCTTCCCCCACCTATAGAAATTAAAATTTGGAGTAACTGAAAATTCGGTGTAAGATACAGTTTGATAGCTGTACAGAATTTTCTATCCTGAGGTTCACAAATATTTCTTAGTGATGCAATATATTTTAAATAAGTAAAGAATAAAGGAAACATTAAGGTAAACCTAGAATATCTGAAGACAATTATCTGACAGTTACCTACGAATAGAAGAGAAACATCAACCTTCCTCAGCTTGCACTGCCAATTAGCCCACTTTGTCAGTACCCAGAACCAAAATTGTTAATTAACCAGTGAAAATCCTTATTAATCTTTTCATTAAAATAATTTGTTTTCCTGAATGAACAGGAACTTTCACCACTGTAGCTTCAGTGTGTAACTTAAGTGAGGGCAAAACAGCTGTTCAACTCCTTGCTTTTTTTTTTGCTACCGAACATATACAAGAATGACAAACACAGCAGAAGTTACTCAACGGATTTAAGATCTAAAGAGCAACATACTCTAGTGGTCCTTTTCTGTGAAAATTACTGTACATAAAATAAAGTTTTCAGGAAATACGAAAAAGTTATTACACTTTAAGGTGACAGGTATCCATGCATGAAAACATCATTAAAGTAAAAAAATCCACAAAGGTGTGATGACCATTTCTTGTGACCATTTTATTTTAAGCACTGAAGTATGATAGTAGGGATTATTAATGTTGAGGACCATTTACAGAAACTCATTGATTAATCCTTGCAACAGTTAAGTTGGTGAGTCATTTCAAGTTGGCTGTGAAAAGCAGGTGAGAAGAATTTTATAAACCGAAAAGGTGAACCAGAGGTCCGATGCTCTGTGTAAAGTTGTAGAAGGTGGCAAAAGAGAGTTTCAAACCTGCTCTAAAAGAAACAGTTCTTCACCTTTAATGCAGATTAAATATTTCAGTTTCTTGATCTATGATTTGATATCATACTGATCTATGATTTGATACTGACCCCTATGAAGGGACTGGTCCTGTGTGTAGACCAGACCCTTCCCACATGGAGGTCTGCTGCCTTCCAGGGGCCTGGGTTCAGGATATCACCAAGAGGATACCTGAAATTACAGCTACTGATTATTATCCGCTGTCGGTTGTAAAAGCTGGCGGCGATGAGGCTTGTGAAAGGGGACTTTTAAGAGGGAATTCAGGGAACTTGGGGAAC